>CAXKVY010000290.1:0-45345 GCA_964058915.1 Tetropium fuscum | reverse complement strand
TTATACATATTTAATCAAGCTATGATTTGACCAAGAACCAGATTGCACTGAAGGCAGTTTGAATTATCATCCAAATATATTCTAGTTTGTTCTACTACATGTTTTCAAAAATTTTTGAAAGAGCAGGCAGAACACTAATATTATAGGCCTCAAATTCTTAAATTCAGAAGGGTTCCTATTTTTTAGCAAAGGATATACAATAAATAGCTTCCTTCCGAGCAGAAGGAAATATTTTCGATACACAAATTAATTAAGTGACTAATTAACGGTAATATATAAGGGCAACATAATTTCATAAAATATATTGATAAAGAATCACTTCATGAGTTTCATCAAAACAGTTTTATCATTGATTATTATGATATTGAAATACAAGTTAGCGGCATAGACAGCAGAAACTTAATTAAACTGACCCTTCTCGCAAACATATCCTGCGACGGTAATACCAAGACCCAGATCGTCCCTTTCCAGTTCTACGACATACGTCTCGGTCTCCGGTAAATTTGGCTCTTGCAGGGCCATATCCGGAGGCAGCAATTTGGGAAAGTTGTCATGCAGTTCGGTCGAGATAAAAGGCATGTTTCCACAGGGAAGTGACTCTTTGACCACGTCGACCATGCCAGATATACCCTGAAATTAAGCGGTCAACGTTTAAGCTCCTTCAAAACCCTGATTTTATTGCTGGAAAATTACAAGTAGTTAGATAATTTGATTGAGAGCAGCGAAGATTTCTTAACTACTTTGGGATGCGTTCGGTGCCAGGCACGATATAATAATGTCAAGATCAGATGTCAAGGGTATTTTTTTAAGTTCGTTCTTATTTAAAGTTATTGCCAAGTGTTGACAGTGTTGTAAGTGTTGACAGGCAAGTGTTGACATAAATTCCTACCTGGATAAAATAATATGAGTATATAGGAAATGAAATTTAAATATGAGTTTCTATTTCTTTTAACTCTACTTAACCTAACCTAAAACTTAACCTAAAAAATTCGCTAAAAATACAGGGAGAACAGCACAGTGAGTCAGGCGATACCCAGGCAGCAGAGTGATGTCACTTGACGTCTCATTCACGTTGATTTATAGTGTAACCTGTCATTCGTCGATTGTCCCCCAAAAAGAGACGTATTTTAAACGTTTTATTTTACACATATTAGCGACGTCATCTAGGAAACGTCTAATATACGTCATATCTGGGGCTATTATGTAAAAAATGGAAAAGTAGTATACAGAACTTTCATATAATACCAAAAGTACACTATCATTGCATAATATGTATTGTGGATTAATTTTTTGAAATAAAAACTGAAAAATGTAAATCATTTAGATTAAGACTATTTATTATGCATGTAACTGTTTATATATTTGGAAGTTTATAGAATCTGTTTAAACATGTCATCTATATATTATCTAGATTGACGTGAAAATGACGTCTTTAGATGACGTCATTTCGATGAGACATATTTTTACGTCGTTACAACGTTATTATATTGGTGATTTCGATGTAATGGGTCCACTTAAATATCACGGGAAAATGACGTCACTCTGCTGTCTGGGCACAGAGGTCGTCGTTACTAGTAGATATATAAAAATGTGTAAAATAGCAGTTTTCTTCGTGAAAAATCGAATATGATGACAATAAATGTAAACATAAATATAAATAAGAAAGTGTTAGTTCATGGATTCCTGTTTTCTTATTTTCCGTATAATAAAGATATAATTGCTTGGACTTTTTTATAATAAAATTACTCTTTAGTGACTCAATTACTTTACCTCACTAGTGATCTAAAGTATTCTTTAGCCAAGGATTTTTACAGTAAAAAATCCTTGTACTTTAGCTCACTAGTGACTTATGGGCCACTTTATACCTATACCTTTATAAAATTTCATCAATAAAGATCACTTTATATGAGTGTTGGATAAATAAATAAAAATATGAAGTTTGAAAACTATCGGAATTCGTCGAAGGTGAAACCCTTAGTTGAATAAATATTTCGGCAATATACATAGACATATTAATACGGGGAGACCCAACGGTTTATTCATAAAACGCTGGAAGAGCCGATCTATTATTGTTCTAAAAACTGCAATGATAGCGAGAGAGAAAATGGAAGACTTTCGGCAACGCCGCTTCGTGTGATCAAAACCCATCCAGTGGCGTGTCTACTTATCTTTAATGAATGAGTTAGGGTAAACTGCATAGTTACTACATACATAAGAACATACATAAGAAAAATACTGAATACCCTATATCTGAACGTTGCAATAAATTAAATGAAAATAGAAAACATTCAGAGCATAGTTTAATTCGTGTACATTAAGATAATAGTCAGTAACTGCAATAAAACTTTGTCATGTGTTTTGTAGAAATTGATTTATAATTTTAATGCAAAAAGTACAGTTATTGGATGTATTTGTTAGTTAGTGGACGGTTTAATATTAGTTATTGGACAAATTGTAAATAATTTAAATTCTATAAAAAAAGACACTTTAATAGGTGTGTGACCACTTAGTAAAAATTTTCCTTGCGTGTTTGTTGAAACAACTAATAAAGTCTGTCTATTTATTCTTTCTCTTCCTCCTCGTTTTAAATTTTTTCATCGTCAAATTCACATTGTTCATTTTCAATGCATATGTGACATAGACATGTCATCACCTTCTTCTGGAATGTGAACATGGTGTTTAGGGGGAACACAGCATTTGTGTCAAAATTGCATACAACTGTCATACAATAAAATGACATCATATATTTAAGAATTTTAATCATACATTCAAATTAAGTTATTATAAAGTAAAGCTATTACTCGACCTATTATAAATGCAACAATCCTAATAATATGAGTGCTGTATTTAAACTAAGAAATGGAAAAAGTCTAGATTTTTCATTAGAATAATATAAGAAAATACTATAACTAAAATAACTACAACATACTTTTGGGATTTACAAAATTCATAAATATATATCATACTAAAGTCAACATGAACTACTATAAATGTAAATAATAAAATAAAGGCAACATTGTTTTCAAATTCTATAGTCTGAACATATTAAGACAGTTCTAAAAAAAATCACAAGTTACCTAAAATTTACAAACTTCATGTCCTATATACAAACAACACAGTAAATCAAACTTTGTTAATCAAACCTACTATAATTATGGAATCTATTAATTCCTAAATAATATGAGTTTTGTAATCAAACTTCTTATTCTATTTCGCCTATTCTATTTTTTCTATTTTTTTTTTGCTTTATAATAAATACGTATTTTGAAAAATGTTTTCAATACCAACTTGAGCAATTGAATATGGTGGTCATTCAGTAGTTCATCAACATACATAGATGGAGATGGAAATGGTATTTTGCAACACCAGAATAAAAATAATTTTAAATAAATATCGAATATAAAGACTTCCTTCAAACACTTGGCAGCAGATTCGTGGTAGGTGGAGACTGGAACGCGAAGCACACGCACTGACGATCAAGACTTATAACAACTAAAGGTCTAAATCTTTTGAAAGCCATGACCGACAACAGTTACGATTGCCTTACTAACGGAATCCCTACGTATTCGCCAAGCGATCCCAGAAAACTTCCAGATCTACTCGATTTCTTTGTAATAAAAGGAATACCACGGAACAACTCATTGATAGAATCTAATTATGACCTCTCATCTGTTCATATACCAGTTATCAATAGCATGAGCATTACTGTTATAAAAATATCACCCTCTCCTCGACTTACCTCAAAAAAACACTAACTGGACCGCTTTTCAATCCTATCTACAAGAACATACTAATCTTAAACTACGAATCAAATCTCCAGACGACTTGGATACAGCAGCTCAATACTTCACAACACTTGTGCAAAAAGCTGCCTGGCAATCTACACCCCAAACAGGAAAGAAATCAACACCTACTAATAACGTGCCCCTCCATATTCGTCAACTCATTGCTGAAAAACGCCGAGCAAGAAGAATCTGGCAAAGATCTAGAAATAATGTAGATAGTCATACTTACAATAGACTAAGCAGGCAGCTAAAAACAGCCATCAGGGATGCGAACAACGATACCTTCGAGCAATACGTTACAAACCTTAAAACAAATGATCAGACATTATGGAAGGCGACAAAGAAACTTAAGAGACCGTACACGACGATACCTCCCATTCGTAACCCAAATTGCAAATGGGCACGCTCCGACAAAGAAAAAGCAGACATCTTTGCTGAACACCTAACCGATGTCTTCCGAATTCAGCAAGGAGCTCCAGATGAAGAAGTGGAAAGATTTAACGATGCGGCTTGTCAAATGTCACTCGCTATTAAAAGTTTCACTCCTACCGTCAAAAAAGAAATAAATAAACTCAACATACGAAAGGCTCCAGGATATGACTTAATCTCGGGCCAAATATTAAAACAACTTCCTCGCAAGGCTATTGTTCTCCTGACCGTCATATTTAATCGCATGATAAGTTTATCCTATTTTTCCGTAATATGGAAATTTGCCGAAATTATCATGATACCCAAACCAGGAAAACAACTTAATGAACCTGCGTCTTACCGACCCATAACTCTACTCCCGACCATAAGCAAAGTTTTTGAGCGATTGCTGCTACAGAGGATCTATGCAGACCAGGTCCCACTACTACTACCAAAACATCAGCTTGGCTTTCGAGAAAATCACTCAACCACTCAACAAGTCCACCGGATAGTCAACGAAATGTCAAAAAGCCTCGAAGAAAAGAAATTCTGCAACGCTGTATTCTTAGATATCTCCCAAGCGTTCGACAAAGTTTGGCACAGAGGTTTGCTGCATAAACTAAAAAATGCCCTATCTAGTAACTATTTCCTTCTACTTAAATCCTATTTGTCAAACAGACACTTCCGTGTAAAATTTAACAACCAACTGTCCAATTTCCATCCCATCAACTCCGGTGTTCCCCAGAGTAGTGTTCTCGGGCCGCTGCTTTTCCTACTGTACACAGCCGATATACCCGAAACCAACAATACCATAATTGCTTCCTTTGCCGACGATGTAGCAATACTTGCTGTAAATGAAGATCCCGTAAGAGCCTCCCAAAATCTCCAGCATCATCTGGATATACTGGAATCTGGAATATGTCTGGAGTGCGGATCGAGATCCGCTGCACTTAGGCCCCATTGGGCCCCTTGTGCTTCCTCCGTGAGGGAAATGTCTCCCTAGGTCATCGACCAGCCCAATGTTGTACAAAAGGTGATGATGTTGCCCAGGGGCATTTCCCTCAAATTGGCCATAGAAGGCCAACGTTCCCCCAATATGGATTCTCTGGTCGATGAAACGGGGGGACATTCGCAAAGTACATGCTCGATCGTCTCATCTTCTTGTTCACATCCTCTGCAGATGGGTGTGTCACTTTGTCTCATGTTATAGAGGTGTTTCCTTACCCGGCAGTGTCCGGTTAGGATTCCTGTAACAAATCGCAGTTTACCCCTGGACATTGCCAGATAGTTTCTCGCCGTCTCTTCGCTGGGATATCTCAAGAGATTTCTGGCCAGCTGACAGCTACTTGTTTCATCCCATAACGTCTTAAATTTTATGTGGGTGTTTTCCTTTATTAATTGAAGTTTCGCTGCAACTGGTAGCGTACTTGAAGGACCAGGCCCAAGGATACTCAGGTTGGCTGCCTTCTTGGCCAGTTTGTCAGCTTCTATATTGCCGTTGCATTGTGAGTGTCCTTTGACCCAGCACAGGCAGATGTTATTCATCTGACATGCTCTCACAAGTGCTTGGTGACATTCCCATGTTGATCCTTTAGTTATTTTATAATTTTTCAGGGCCAGTAGTGATTGTCTACTATCTGTGCAGATTCTTATTGTCTTGCCCGTTATTTCTCTGCGAGCAATCTCTTGTGCGGCTATGGTTATACCAGCGAGTTCTGTTTGTACTACACTGGCATTTTTATCCATAGTCCAGCTGCATCGGAGTCGCAGATTCCTGGAATATATACCACAGCCTGCTCCATCCTTTTTCTTTGATCCGTCCGTGAAGACATAGTTTACACCTTCATCGCCGGCCTCGTCTTCACCAGTAGTATGTATGGTGTAAGGTTTATCAAAGACAAGCCGAGGCGGAATACCATCTGCACATGCCTGTAAAAGGGGTATCTTTCTGACAGCCTCAGTCCACAGGCGGCTTCTGGTTTGGCCACAGCTTGCATTTGGTAGTATGCCAACAGATATAAGGCGAGTCATGGTAGTCAGAGCCACTTCTTCTAGATGTAGATCTTTCATGTAGGTCTAGTGGTGGAAGACACAGCATTATCTCCATTGCTCTCGTTGGTGTTGTTCGCATGGCTCCGGTTATGCTCAGACAGGCAACTCTTTGTACCTGGCCTAGCTTGAGTTTTGCTGTTATTTGTTGACTCTTGGGCCACCAGACAACAGCTTCATAGGCCAACATTGGTCTTATTATAGCAGTGTAAATCCACAGGACCACCCTGGGTTTCATTCCCCAGGTTTTCCCTACTGTCCTGCGACACTGCTTGTATGATATGTAGGCCTTATTTATTCTTCTTTCGAGGTGAAGATTCCAGTTTAATTTAGAATCGAAAGTTACCCCCAAGTATTTCACCTGTGGTGCAAAATTTAGTGCTGTGTTTAGGAGAACAGGTGCTCTCATTGGCTCCAGTTTTCTTTTCCTTGTAAAGAGTACCATTTCCGTCTTCCTGGGGTTGACGGATAGGGCATACTCCTCACACCAATTTTCGATTATTCTTAGGGCCATCTGCATTCTTTGACAGAGAGCTCCTTCGAATTTTCCATTAAGCAGTATCGTTAAGTCATCTGCGTATGGATTTACTAAATAACTGGATATACTAAATAACTGGTACTTTCGATGGCAAACAAAAGTAAACAAAACAAAATCAGTCCAAATAACGTTCACTACACGTCACACCATCTGCCCACCTGTAAGAATGGATAACGTACAACTACCTATTGCTACAGAAGCAAAATACCTTGGCCTCCATCTTGACCAACGTCTCACTTGGAAGAAACATATTCAAACTAAAAGAAGACAGCTTGACTTAAAGTTCCGCTAAATGTACTGGCTACAAGGTAGGAAATCAAAACTTTCTCTCTCCAACAAAATCCTGCTATACAAAACCATGCTTAAACCTATCTGGACTTATGGACTTCAACTATGGGGCTGTGCAAAACCATCGTCACTGAATATTATCCAAAGATTCCAATCTAAAGTACTAAGATCGATAGTTAATGCACCATGGTAGGTAAGTAACCAGACACTCCATGATGACTTGAAGATTCCTTTCATCAGGGAGAAAATTCCCAGAGCAGCGGCGCTGCACATCGAACGCATCGTATATCACGACAATGAGCTAGTCGAGAAACTTTTCAACAATGGTCCTGCCACTAGAAGACTTGACAGAGCCTGGCCTCAAGATCTTTTTCAAAACTGAAAAATGTAGAATAAGGTGAAACATCATTGGATGTTTCCCTTTCACGCGCAAAACCTTCAACATATTTACTTAATACTCTGTAATGATGTAGATTGTAAATAAAGCAAAAAGAAATAAATATCGCACATTGATTATGTACCATATAAATTACATAATAAAAATTAATGAAATAATTATTGCAGCAATATAAAAAGTTCATTTTTAGTTTCAACGCCGCCCCTGGCCAAGCCACGCCGTTAAAACTTGTAGGTAACCTTAAAAATACTTACATTACTTACCGATGAAAAGTAACATTTTCCGGACTTAAACGATCCACCCTTTTACAAACTATACAAGAATGTACCATAGTTACACACTTATTGTTCACCTGAATCGCAGATTCGTAGAATACACTTAAGAAAACACAAGTACAAGCGGCGGCGTTGCGGCAACCTCGCAAATTTATTTCCATTGATTAATAGACATTGTCGTAAAACTCGAGTAAAATTCATCAAACGACGTTGCCGGTGTTGAAATTTATATCTCAAGGCACAGTACATTTTCGGTTGTCTATGGTTTTCACCATATATTATTAACGCAATAAGGCAATCCAATAGATTACTTTTGCCAAGAAGCTGTTTTAAATAACATTTTAGTATTAAAATGATACAGATTCGTTGAAATTGTCAAATTATTTGAACATCTCTTATGGTATTCAAAGACTTCAAGTGAACTTCACAGTAAGCCTGGCAAACGTGCCGTTCGGGAGAAAAAGACGGTCGACAAGGATGGAACGATCTTGGATCGGCCAAAAACGTAAACAATTATGTCTCTTGTATTAATACGTCTATGGCAATATACGAGAATTACGAATACGTGTATGCCGACCAACAAAATAATACCTATACAATAGTCTATTATCCATTTTCACATTATCATTTTCACGTTTCCCTTGTTTCGGTGCGTGGAGATGTCCTCGTCCCGAGATAAGGTGCTATGTTTATGCGTGTGATAATTTAGAGCTGTCAGAGAGGATATTCCCGTAAATGCTGAACATACATATTCTGGCTCCAATAACTTTTATAAAGAACGGGAACAATTCCGAACCCAGCAGGCGTACTCTAGTACTAACGAACGTGATCCAGTTACAGAAATATCTCTTCAAGGCACTAAATTGCTTGGCATTATTATAGAAAGAGCGATAACTCACGTGTAATTGAATGTCAGAACGTTGCCCCGTGTAAATGTATGGGCTTGTGTATGTGGACGGAGGTTGATGAGCGAACGCCTCGGTATAACCATTCTCTATTAGGTGCCGATCTAGCTCCACGGGATCGCCGAGAATTTTCGTGGGAACTATTGGAGCTTGGCTTTCCAGGGACTGAAACAAGAACCATAAATGGCTGTCATAAAAATAAAAATAATGGAGGCTTCCACTATATCCACTCGGCTGGGCTTCACCCATAAATATAACCATAGATTACGTTAATAATCTATGGTATAACAAACTCCGCAACTCTGCAAAAAACTATACTCTGCAACTAAAATACTCTGCAAAAGTTTTGAATTTTTCACGTTCAGGCTCTCAAGTGGTATTGCCCAGAAGGATAGAGTAGATATGTAGGAAACGTGTCACCTACCCAGGCAGCATGGTGTCGTTATTATGACGTACTTATTTCGTCAGTTTTTAGGACATAAATACGTTAAAAGAACTATAAAATAGACGAGAAAAAGGCACAGCCAAATGACGTTTATTTGACGTTTAAATGACCTCATTAACTAATGTTTATTTGACGTGATTTCCAAAATACATGCAGGGAAAACTATAAAAAACACGAAAATAATAATACGCCTCCAACAAGCATTTTCATTTTATCATTTTAACGCATAGCACTCTACTGGTTAATTTTAATCACGTGCCCCAGCGATGCGTTGTCAAATGGATATTTATAGCACATAAGATAAATAGCAAATTATGTGTTTTATAGTTAAGAAATACGTAAGAAGGTAGTATTTATCATATTTTCATAAATTTCGAAAATAATGCTACATCTGGCAGCGCTGGCTGAGATGAGCTTTATTTTATGTTTCATTATGTCTTTGTCTGGCTTATGCTAATTTGTATGTTTTTTTCAAGTAATTGACAATTTCCTACTGTTCAAGAAAATGCGGAAATCGAAACAATCCCTTGTTCCGATATAAAATGATTGCTGATATAAATTAAATTCAAAAATTACAAAATTATTTTGTAATTATAACCGTTGAAGTGCCCTTTGTGTTTTAAATTTAGAAATGTCTCAAACTTAACATGACATTAATTATTGTAGACAAATAAGTATAACCAAAGCGAGGAAAAATGTTCGTCGAAAATATGACGTCAAGTTGACGTCAAATTCATGGCGTCTTAAGGATTAGTAACATTAGATTCAAAAGGTACGTCTGAATGACGAGAAAAAGTGACGTTTTAAAGACGACATAGAAATGACGTCATATATTCGGCTTCATATTGGCCACTTAGACCTAGACGTCGTAGACCTAAAATCACCTTAAAAGAACGTAATAATGACGTAACCATGCTGTTTGGGTAGGAGAGGATAGTGAAACTATACCGGGTGACACAGGAGACGTAACGCTCTGTAACTTTACTATTTAAAAAGTTAAAATTTTCAACTTTGGAAGAGTTGTATATTACATAATTGTCCTTTTTTTGAGCATATCAAACATTTCCTTAAACTTCCGGTTTAAGTGGAAGTGACGCAAACTTTGTTATTTTAAATGGTACCCTGTATATTTTTTTGCCCATCTGATTCGTCTTTAAATTCTCTTTTCAGCCATGTATCGCACCATGGCATTTGTTTTTAAACTGACAGTTAATAATCATTTTATTGTATTAAGCATAGGTGGCCATGATATGAACCTTGGCAGATATTGATGATTAGTGTGCCGTGATATCGAAAGACTTCTGGTACGCAACTTTGTGTCATATTTTTTTGGGCATAATCAGTAGCTGAACAGACTAACTATCTTTCTTATTTCTTTCTTATTTAAAAGAAAAAATCTCTAAACAAGATTTATTTTTACATTCGCCATAGATTAATAGCATATCTACTTTTTCATTTCTTGAATACATGATAAAAATACTATTTAAAATGCGCTAACTTAGGTATATTTTAACAATAAATACGTAAATCGTTGTCAAGTAAACAATTCTTAATTGTCAAACCAAAATGACGCGTCTTTTTTCATTTTATTTTGTTTCCGCCGCCTGCCTAACTAAATATTTTTGTTACAGTAGGTAGTAACAATGTTCATTACTATGCAATAATTATCGATACTAATTTTAATGAAGAAAGCAAAATGGGATAGGTACAGCAATTGTAATGGCCGAAAACAAAAGATAAATACGTATTTCTTAAGTAGGTCAAATAAAAAAATGGAGTTCCTATCTTAGTTTTTATAATATCGTTCGTTGTTTAGAGATTTTTTCTTTTAAATAAGAAAGATCTAGTTAGTCTGTTCAGCTACTGATGAAAATCCCCAAAAAAATATGAGACACAAGGTTGCGTACCAGAAGTCTTTCGATATCACGGCACACTAAGCATCAATATCTGCCAAGGTTCATATCATGGCCACCTATGCTTAATACAATAAAATAATTATTAACTGTCAGTTTAAAAACAAATGCCATGGTGCAATACATGGTTGAAAAGAGAATTTAAAGACGAATCAGATGGGCAAAAAAAATATACAGGGTACCATTTAAAATAACAAAGTTTGCGTCACTTCCGCTTAAACCGGAAGTTTAAGGGAATGTTTGATATGCTCAAAAAAAGGACAATTATGTAATATACAACTAACCCAAAGTTGAAAATTTTAACTTTTTAAATAGTAAAGTTACAGAGCGTTACATGTCTCCTGTGTCAATAATAATAAAACAATAATATATTTGTTTCATATAATTACAATGAGTAAAAGTTCGTCTTAATTATTGTATGTATTAATTTACAAAATAAATCTTCCATTTGGTGTACAAAGGTCGGAAGTCTAAATTCTTAACAAGTTTAATGTATTTCTAGGCACAAAATAATTAAAATTGTATGTAACAATAAATCTCAGAGCTTCAATCCTTCAAATGAACAAAATAGGATTTTTTTTTAAGCAGAAGTCCATATGTGCTTGGTGCACTAAAGACGTATGTGGACATCCGTCTTTAGATCACTGAGTTTTGTGGACAACCGCTCTATTTCGATTTAGTTTTCATTGGCATGCCGCTTCGCTTAGTGTAGTTTACATCAGGTGTTTATTTGTGCTGTGCAGAATGTTTAATAATAAAAGGATATCGCTCAAAAATAGAAAAATAGTAGAACTGGCTCTAAATAAACCTTTGTAACGTAAATAAATTCCGTTCCGTTTTATGGCTAATGTTTGAATTCCTATTTCAAATATTTGAAATAAAACCGCGAGAACTTGTAGAAATACCGCGACTCACCATCTACCGTTATCCCTACCTTTCCGTCCCGCTAATATCGCGGCTCCCAGCAAGCACATTTATACGCGATATCCGCAAAAATCATTCCTTTTTCTGCCGACCTGCTTACTTGAGCGTGTTGACCGTGGCTTACGTTCGCGAAGATATATCTTCGGTGTTTTAGTGTAGTGGTAATTAAGAAGCAAAGATACTGTTTTGCCGAATGGTAGCATACTTTTAGTTTATTTAGAAGATATTACTTCGACGGCGTAGGCCATAGGTTTATCTTTTGCATCGGCAAAAAGCAGCATTTATTTAAATTTTTAATTTTTTATTTAATCGTATAGTGAAAATTTGCATACCACATTCTTGTCTTACCACATTCCTGATAATATTATTTTGTTACTTTGATAAAGTCTAATCTCAATTTTTGGGAATTTAATCAATTTACTTCCAATATTTAACATTACAATATTTTTTTATATAATTAAAACTCCTATTTTTGAACTATTAATCTAGTTATTTTATTTAAATTCATTTTAGTATAAATTTCACTCTTGATATCCGGTTCAAGCGGGAATTTATACATATTTTTTTCTTCCAAATTTGTAAAACCTGATACTGGTAAATTTTTCCTCCACACCTTGATGACCGAGAATCAATTCCTTTGGTGAGCAGAGCAGACCATTGTTACCTATTCCTGAACGTCAGACTGGAAGGTATCTCCTCCTGCAGCCGCCACATTCCACCCATTACGGTATACATCACCCTTAGAGGCTACGTCTCAGCTCAGCTGGACCACCAAGCCGAAGCTTCAGCCTAGGATCCTAGGAAACCCAGCACATTCACGAGGGGATCTCCAGAAAAGAGAAAAGGTATTTTTGTATAATTAATTGCCCCTAGGAATTACTAGGTCTTAAGGAATATTTCCACTTAATTTTTTTCCAAGGTTTACAATTCACTTTTGTTGTAAATGATAAATTTCTCGACTTGACCTTGTGTCAAGAGTGAACATTTTTTTATTGTTTTAACCTAAAGCCCTCAGGCTACTTAATAAAGTAGAGTCGTTTTAACGTCCCTCAGGCAACCCAATTGTAAATTTTAATTCTAATTTAAGAATCACTGTGAACCATCAACTGGTAATATAAATATTTTTGTGATATATTGTTTTTAAAAAATCTTTATCTTTTAGCTGATTATTATTGGCTGATCATTTCTGCGGTCTTGACATGGCGTCCAAGTATTTTTATACAAATTTTAAGTAGGAGTAGATCAAGCCGGTCATTGTCAAGCTGTGATTTTTCTGTTGATATATCTAAAGGTATCTAAGTGCAAGCCTCTAGCAAATCCACTTATCCACGACCTCCGTATTCAACTGAGCAGCCGATAGGCAACAACAAAATATTCATTACGTCACATCTCCTGGATGAGAGGCCTTTTAATTAAGGTAATGTAATTAAAGAGGAGAGGTGTTACACCTTATATTGAAGAGGGACAACAGACATCCGAAGGTATAGTATTTAAAATTATAAAATTAAGTTCCCAATTTTGGAGGTTCGGTTTTTTTAGTGGAGCAAGTGCTAAGTACGAACACGTCATATTCTGAACCCAGTCATATGCATGTTGAAATTTTGGGTTCTGGGTTCGTACCTGTATTCTCTATTAGGAAGGAAAATATCTAAAATCAATAATCTATATTAATAGTTAAAGGATGTATCGAATTAAAAACGAGTGACGCATCTAAATCTAGTACCTATGTAATTTACCTGATATTCGGCGTTTGCTGATTCAATCGGTCTGGCAACAACCATACGAACGTGCACGCCACACTGCCTTAAAACTGATGCCACCTGTTCCGACCCCAAACCACGAAGGTTGACCTCGCCTATTTGCAAGATATGGTCGCCGCTTTGAAGTCGGCCGTCCTGTGGGAAAACAAACAGAATGTTTTACTATTTCCGTCATCTCTTGTTGCGAATAATTTGAAAGTTTAAATTCCTTGTGGTCTCAAGGGATATGCCGAGACAAGACCACATTTCGCGGGTACGTAATCTAACCAATATCGATTTTAAAAAGCGAAACTTGCGGCAATCTGTTCCTTTGTATGTATACGATCCATATCATAATTATTGGATGATGTATAATTTTAAATATAATACGAATATTATGTAGTTTAAACTTGCACGAGCACGAGAAAATAATAGTAGGATGAAACCTATTGGAAAAGGAAGAGAATATAACAAAAATGAAAGGAAGTCGGGAAGTGGAGGGGGTGAGTTTTTAAGGGTAAAAAACGGTATACCTCGATTTCCGGCAAAACTACAAGTCCTATGGAAAAAAGTTAAATGGCAAAGTTGTAGGTAATAAAAATATCTACAACTTTTGCGTTTACACTTTTTTCACATAACCTCAAAATTTATGTGAAAAATTCAAATAACCAAGTTTTTTTTTTTAATTTTTTTTACAAGCAAATTTTTTTTAAGAAATTTGGGGAAAACTTACCTTTTTATGTCCCAAACACACTGTATTTTTTTTATTTAAAATATTTTTTTCTCCTTATTTTGGCTTAATATCGAAAAAGCACCCTAATTTTCAATCCAAAATTCTCGTGTCAAAATATCTGCTTTTTTTTTAAAAAGTCGGTGGACTTTTTGTTCGTTAAAATCTCTGCTTTCTGATGGTGTAAAAAAATATACATTACTATGATAAATGTTCTCATAAAATGCAAAGAAACGAAAGAAACTCGAAACCGATTTTTGTTAATCATTATGTACAATTTTGAGCTATTTATTAAAATTTTTTTTCACTTTAATTACTCGAAAAACTTAAGATTCCATGTTACATTGATAAACAAAAAAATTACAAATCTATAAAACATAAAGATTGCAAAAAACATGCGAAAATAGTTGTTCTAAATATTAAAGATAGGATTTAAAGGGGATTTCATCTAAAAAATGTGACTGCTGCAATTTTTTTCAGTAAAAAAGTTGATTTATTAAATTCTAATTACATTTATGTCAGAAATTCTCATAATATATATAAATATTATAAATCGTACTATTGAATTTAGATACTTTATACTGATTACGTTATTCATTATAATATTTTTAAATAAAGGGTCTTTCAATATGGGTGATAGTTTTTCACATAGAGAATATTCGGTTCCTAATACATATTTTTTTAATTTCCAGTTGGTACTACATTTAGTATAGTGTGCAGTTCCATGATGCAGCGTTTGTCTCATATCGGTCGGTTGGAAGTAATAAAAAAATATTACCAAAGCGGTAGGTCAGTTGTGGGGACGTTTATTCACTCGAGAATTGGTTCGCCGTCATCGGTAGGTACTCTGCCCAGGTTATACGCCGTACAGTGAAAAAGTTTGAACGTAAGTTAACTTTACAAGACAATAAGCCAACAAAGAGATGGCAAAACGTACCAAATTTTACGACGATCGCAACTGGGGCTTTCTCAGACGGCAACTTGGAGAATATTGCGTATGGATCGGGGATAGCATCCTTAAAAAGTCGTATTGTCGAAAGATTTGGCGGTTTGATAATCTCACGACCAGGATTTGTGAATTTGCCGCCAAGGTCATGTGATTTGACACACCTGGATTATTTTCTTTGGGGCTATGTGAAAGCACAAGTCTATGCCAACAACCCACAAACTTTGGATCACTTGGAAGAATATTCGTCAAGTTATTGGCGAAATACAGCCGGAAGTATTGCCAGAGGGATCAGAAATTGGAGCGATCGGGCGCGATATCTTATTCTGCGCGATATTATAACTGCATTGTCCAAGCTTCAAAATAAAGCAAGAATCAAGTTGATATGTCAAATCTTTGTTGTTTTATTTAAAATTAAAAACCTATCATTCATAATGAAAGACCCTTGATGGCATATCTTCATCGTTAGATTCGACAAACCTTCCCGATTCTAGTAGATCTTCGAAATCTTCAAGATCATCACCGTCTCCAATATTATTTCCAGTCTGCATTGATTCTTCTTCCACAATTTCATCTGAATCATTAATTTCCTCGTAGGTTTTTTCTTCCACATTGGAATATTTTTCAGAACCATGATAATTTGAGCGTAAATTTGTGCATTTTAAACCATGTTTTCGGCAGCCACATTTTATACTGTTACATCATGTTTCACAGCTGCAGCAAATAGTTTTGAGCCATATTTCCGGAATTAATTCCTTTTCTGTAAATTTGGGCATAATACCACGTTGATGTTGCTTCCAGTCCCAATCTGTTGCTGTCAGTTCGTTACCCAGACAAGTTTGAAGCTGATAATATTGTTTTACATAATACTACAAGTACTACAAAGGATGTACAAACCAATAAAATAAAACATTGTTACATTTTTTGTTTGTTCAATGAACTAGTAATGAAATGTACCCAAAATATATAATGACCCATATATCTTTTATTCGTAAATGACCCGTTTATCACAGTAGACATTTGTCGCAGTTATACACACTATTTTTGAAATAGCAAATTAATGTTTCGAAACTATTTTTATGTAAAACGAGCAAGGACCATTATTAACTGCAAATTGTTGAAGCTGAATTGGCGGATGACATCCTGCAACAAAGCCAAAAAAAAAACCAAAGCGAAATTTTAAAAACTTTCCTTGGATCGATGCTAAATGTTGACAATGAACGTGATAAATCGGATACCATATTGTTACGTTTCTCGTAACTTCTTGGGCTAGGGTTAGTTTTAATAAAACCACATTCTCTCACTACAACTAACTTATTTATTTATTCATACTTTTACTGTGACACCTTTGAGAAACACCTATCACTATTTAACAAATTAATATTAATTACATTATTCCTTTCACTAAATCTACCCCCGTGGCTTCAGGAGATATGTCAACTTGTCTATCTCAATTCTCCAAAACCCACTAACTCACTTCTTCCCAGCTTGCTATCTCCCCCCAAAAACCTTCCATTTCCTATTTTCTTGTCACCCGGGGATAAAAGCAAGTCTAGCAGATTCACTATTCAATAAGTTCAATGTTTTCTACTTCCTTTAAAGTTCCATTAGAAATATCTTTACTCGGCAAATAAACTGTACTTACTAGCTAATGCCAATAAATCATATAAGATACATTACATCCTTTATAGCATCCGGAATTTATTCATTATTAATATGGAACTTATTTGACTTTGTAAAATTTATAATTATTATGCATTCATTTACTATACAGTGTGATTTCTAATTTGTTGCCAAAATATGTATTTTTATATTTCGTTATATTTGTGACAATATAATCCAATTGTATGTACTTATGCAAAAATGTATTCCAATTTTGACCTCACCAGAGCATAAAACAGGCATTAAAAAGTGCTTATATCGAAAAGTCCCTGAAATTGCAGTAAATGAAGCCATATGATTTAAAGGCACCAGAAACAATATGGTTTATATGTTCGACAAAAGTGAGTTTATTGTCAAAATAAATACCCAGATCTTTGAATACATCCACTCTGCTGATGATATCATTCCCAACAAAGTAGTTGTAAGTGTAAGAGATAGTTTTAGAAGTATAAGTCATTACGTTACATTTAGCTATATTGAGTTTCAGATGATTTATCTCACACCATGAAGGCATTCTATTAATGCATTCTTGAAGATGGATGGTATCTATAGAAGATCTGATTTCAGAGTAGAGTTTAAAATCATCGGCAAATAACAAAGGCTCACAAGTTATGACTCCAGGAAGATCACTAATAAAAAATATTCCCTGTAACAATGTTGTTCTGCTGCGCCTTCTGTGGGTGCGAGATTTGCCAATATGAAAGATGATTTAATTTTTGAAAATTGATATTTTCGAAATCTTAATTCATTCAGTGTTATATTATCATTTTTACATTTATAAATAGATTTGATTAATTGTAATTAATTGTAATTTTTATCGTCTAATGATGAATTTACGCTACTTTTCTCTCCTTTTCCGGCAAATCCATATGTTGTATCGCAACCAGAAAAACAATGCAGAAATGCAACGATTTTTGAGGGATTCATATTTGAAACTATTTGATGTGAAAAATAGATCTTTTACATTTTCAGAACCTGGCTTGAGAAAATAAATGTCATGATTATTTGAATTTAATTGATGAAAAAGGAACAAAAGATCAATATCTTGAACCACAACAATGAGTTTTATTAGTATCTCTGGCAATTTCTATCGATGTCTTAATTATGTCAGCATCAGCATCTTCTTCTGCTTGTTTATAGGAAAATCCTTGTAATTGTAATCTTTTCATTAACATTTTTATTATTTTGTTCTTGTTTTTCTCGTTAGATAAAAATTTTTTGATAATTGAACTGTAGAATATTGTCTGAGGTTTTTCTACGAACACGTTCTCCCCTTTTAGTTGAATTAGCTGCTGGTACCGTTGTCACACTAACTGATTTTTCAATTTCGGGGTACCCATCAAAAACGATATAGCTGCTTACTGCGTAATGTTTTTCTACATATCGCAAATAATTATTCATGATCTCTTTCACCGTTTCATTTTTCTACCAAATACCTTCTACCATTTTCTTCTCTTCACTTTGCGCAGTAAAAATCCACCGTCGACGACATGCACAATGCCGTCAGAATGCATTTTCTGAGAAAAGTTACCATAGTAATGTATATAGTTTTTACACCATCAGAAAGTAGAGATTTAAACGAACAAAAAGCCCACCGACTTTTTTAAAAAAGCGGATATTTTGAAGCAAAAATATTCGATTGAAAATTAGGGTGCTTTTTCGATAACAACTCAGAATAAGGTGAAAAAATAAATATTTTAAATAAAAAAAATTACAGTGTGTTTGAGGCATAAAAAGATAAGATTTTACCAAATTTCGTAAAAAAATTTTTTTTTGTAAAAGAAATAAAAAACAAAAAACTTGGTTATTTCAATTTTTCACATAAATTTTGAGGTTATGTGAAAAAAGTGTAAATACAAAAGTTGTAGATCTTTTTATTACCTACAATTTTGCTATTTAACTTTTTTCAATAGGACTTTTAGTTTTGCCGGAAATCGAGATAAACCTTTTTACCCTTAAAAACTTACCCCCTTTCACTTCTCGACCTCAGATCACACGTAAATTATTTTTCCTTTCATTTTTGTTATATTCTCTTCCTTTTCCAATGGGCCTCGTCTAATTAGTAATTAGTATAGCTTTTTTGTTACTTGATTCCCAATTTTGTAGCTCTCACCAGTTACGAGAAAAATGGAAAACTGCTAGCTTAAGTTGCAACCGCATCAATAAAAATCGCGACCAGGCTGGTTTTTTGTAGCTTTTTTGTAGTTTTTTTACTTGTTTTTATTGTTGGGTACTGGACTACTAAACTGGGTCAAGCGTACAAAAAAGCGGGAAAAAATTGGACAGAGATCGAACGAGACGAAAGAAAATTCCAGAAAATTTTCAAATTCCAGACAGAGTGAACAAACGATCTGCAAATGTATCATCAGTGTAAAAAACTATAAAAACAGACAAATGGCAGACAAGCCCCACCTTAATGCTACAAATGTTTAACACGCGGAACAAAGGAGCCACAAGATTGTAACACAAGTAACAAAGAAGCTATGGACGAGTAACAAAAGATGTAAGAAAAGTTTAACATGTCTGGATGGCGTGATAAAAAAATATATAAATTTCAAAAGATCCGAATTTTTTTATCGCGCACGTGACATTAATTTTATTACATTTATGCAACCATTGTACCTTTTTTTTCACGCGTTTCAAACGTTTTTGTTCCACAATTTACGCAATTACAGTAATTTTGTTCCGTCTTTCTCGTATTTTTAGCATTCTGAATACGATCTTTCACGTTTATATTTTTTCTTTTGCGTATGTACAATATTTGGGAATTATTTGTAGGTTAAGTGCTGCACTCGTTACGCATTTGCAGCTTTTTTGTTATGCGTGTATTAGTAGTATTAGTAGTGTAGCGTGTATTAGTAGCTTTGTTGCCACCCGGCTTCCACGTTTCTAGTTATCTTACAACGATTGTTACACGTTTGTAGTCCTTCGCTGTACGGGTTACATGTTTGTAGATTTTTGTTGGGCGTATCACACGTTTGTGGCTTGTTTGTTATGAGTTTCTCACATGTGTGGCTTTTTTGTTACGCGGTTGTCACATTTGTAGCTTCTTGGGTACGCAGTTCATGCATTTGTAGCTTTTTTGTTACGTGGTTCTCGCATTTGTAGCTTCTTTGTTACGCGGTTCTCGCATATATACCTTCTTTATTACGCGGTTCTAGCACTTGTAGCTTCTTGTGTACGCGGTTCTCGCATTTGTAGCTTCTTTGTTACGCGGTTCTAAACTTTTTCACTCTCTGAATATGATTGTTACAGATTTGTAGTTTTGCCGTTGCGCTTATCACACGTTTATAGCTTGTTTGTTATGGGTTTCTCGCATTTGTAGCTTTCTTACGTGGTTGTAACATTTGTAGCTCTTTTGTTACGCCGCTGTTAAGCTCCAAACGTGTATCACGCGTTATAAAAAACTTGCACATATCAGGCAGGCATAATAATAAATCTGCAAATTAAATACAAGCGTAACAAGAACGCCACAAATGTGTAACCCGACAGACAAATAAGTTTCATAACTTCGGTAGTATTTCATATAGCCGAAATAATTAGTTTAAATACCTAACCATTTTTCGGAAGCTAACTGTTCCATCGAGAGGATAGGAAATAGAAAAGCCATTCCGTTTCATCCGGATCCAAAATTGAACAGGCCGACGCACGGGCGATTCCCCTGCATTTATTACAGGGCCGAGTATCCATTGATTGCGTATTTTAAATTTTACCCACCAGCACTTGATACCACTGCAGCTACAAAAGTGAGACCCGCGTAACAAAAAAAACTACAAAAGAAGCTACAAAGAACTAGCCGCGTCGCGATTTTTATTGATCCGGTTGCAACTCAAGCTAGCAGTTTTCGATTTTTCTCGTAACTGGTGAGAGCTACAAAATTGGGACTCAAGTAACAAAAAAGCTACATAAAACTGGCCAAGACAGGACCTGCAGCGCTGAAATCGGAATTTAAACCAGCAGTTTCGCGTTTTTCTCGCAAACGGTAAGAGTTACAAAAGTGGGACCGGCGCGGTGTAACAAAAAAGCTCCAAAAAAGCGACAAAAAACTAGCCGGGTCGCGATTTTTATTGATCCGGTTGCAACTTAAGCTAGCAGTTTTCGATTTTCTCGTAACTGGTGAGAGCTACAAAAATGGGACTCAAGTAACAAAAAAGCTACATAAAACTGGCCAAGCCAGAACCTGCAGCGCTGAAATCGGAATTTAAGCCAGCAGTTTCGCGTTTTTCTAGCAACCGGTAAGAGTTACAAAAGGGGGAGCGGCGTAACAAAAAAGCTACAAATTATCAGGTAAACCCCGTACAGTGCTGCTGATGAGTGCCTGCTAGGTTCATAGAGCTTCTCTGAAAGAAGTTTAAGAAGTCTCTGAACTATTAACAAGGAACAGTGTCCGAGGAAAACAAAACGCATAGCAAACCTAAGTAAGTAGGTAGCACTTGCTAGTAAATCTATCCTTCTTTAACTTAATACCGGAATGCTATGTATTGTTACACACCCTGAATTTGTACTGGGGCGTGATAGAAAGAAAATCGCTAGTAGGGTGGTGAGTTTAAGGGGACGCCGATTGATCAAAGCTATACCTATACCGATAAAAGATGAATCAATCGCTAAGAGGCAAGCCACCGCCCCTGTTGTAGATTTTATGGCGACACGCCAATCCAATCGATAAACAATGTTCATCAAACAGTCTACTTTAAAGTCTGTCCAAAACAGTTGTCTGCTTGCATCGCTTCCTCAATAAGCTGTGCGTATATCTTAAGTAGCACTGGAACAGTCATTCAAACTTAGTTACTGTTGGAAGGACAAAGCTCAAAACAAATTTCTATAGCACGAATTTGGTTCAAGTTTTTCGCAGTTTGAGAGACAAGATTATCTACTGAATTGGGAATTTAAAGACGGCAGAAAGTTCATTATTAGTCCAGTCGTGATGGTTTTCCGCTCCGCAATCTTTAAATCTTGACCGATTGACGTGATATTTGGTGAGTAGTTAGGGGATGGCTTAGCGAGCAAAAGTGGCATAGCGCTGACGTGTGCTTTTAGCCTGAGGGTGGATGCCACCCATTCTTGGAGGGTGAAAACGTTTTCACTCAAAATAACACAGTAAATGGATAGGGTAAATTTAAAAAAAATCACAGATCTCGCAATACTTGCAACCATCGGAGAATGTTGAAAACAAACAGCATATAATAAGTAAACATAATTTGGTATAGTTAAATGTCTTATTATATCAAAAATTCACATATGTTACATCTTACGCAAGTATCGCAGGTGTATTTGAAATACCAGACACAACTGGTAAAAAATTTTCAAGTGAATTGAATAAAAATAAAACGCAGTCATGTTACGATTTTTTATTTGTTTGTCCCTGAAGGTCTTGTCGTTTTAAACGGGTTATCTTGCAGGTGATATTCAGTCAGGTTTGCGATTCCTTAGCCGTGCATATAACAAATATATTTTTTAATAATAATATTATTTATTTATTTCAACAGGAAAAAAACCCAATTACAGGAATAAAATCAAGTTATAATTAAAATATAACAATATAAGTAGAAGCAAAATAATACAAAACACCAATACAATACATAAGACGTAATACCTATTAGCCAAACTAAATATGCATATGCATAATATGCATATATGGCAAAATAAAACTAACAAACAAAATATAATTTACTACAACAAATGAAACAAGTACCTAATACTTAAGCTAACCGAGCTACCCAGTTACATATACTCTTCAAATTATCACAGTGAATATCACAATTAGAAGCGATACCATTGAACAGTTCACACGTCAGAGATATTGGGGACTCTCTTAAAATATTTGATCCAGGAGCAACACAGTAAAATAAAGTTTGCTGTCTAGAATTTAGGCGAGGTATCAGAAAATGTATTTCATTTAAAAGATCAGGGCAATAAAGCTTGCCATTCAAGATATTAAATAAGAATCTAATTAGCATGATATTGCGTCTAGTTTCTAAAGAGTCAAAATTAAATCTCGCAAGTAAATAATTCTGATCCAGACCTCTAGGAGGATAAGATCCATCTTGTAAAAAGATCATAAACTTTAAGAACTTTCTTTGGTTCGATTCTAAATGTTGACAATGAACGTGATAAATCGGATACCATATAATCGACCCGTATTCTAGTTTTGACCTCACCAGAACGTAAAACAGAGATTTGAAGGTGCTTATATTGGAAAACTCCCGGCAATTGCGGTAAATGAAGTCATAAGATTTAAAGGCACTAGAAACAATATGGTTTATATGTTCAACAAAAGTGAGTTTGCTGTCAAAATAAATACCCAGATCTTTGAATACATCAACTCGGCTGATGATATTATTCCCAATGAAGTAGTTGTGAGTATAAGATGAAGTTTTGCGAGTATAAGTCATTTACATTACATTTAGCTATATTTAGTTTAAGATGATTTGTCCCACACCCTAAAGATATGCTGTTAATGCAGTCTTGAAGATGGATGGAATCTGTAGAATATTTAATTTCAGAGTAGAGTTTAAAATCATCGACAAATAACAAATACTCACAAGTATGACTTCAGGAAGATCATTAATAAAGAATAAAAACAATATGGGACCCAGATTGGAACCTTGTGGAACTCCCGAAGTTGGAGAAAATGATATTGAATTGAAATTTTGATATCTGACCATAAAGTGTCTATCGCTTAAGTAGGAGGTGAATAATTTAATCAATGCTTCAGAAAAACCAATACTTTCTAGTTTCAAAAGGAGGATGTTATGATCAATCTGATCAATGTTGATTAATATCTGATCTGATTAGTAAGTTGATCGTACCTGCCGGGTACCGAGAACGTTGATGCCGTTGCGATGAATTTGGCCCGTCTTATTTTTGAAAACAGGCTCTTAAGAAGTGAGATATTCAATGTCCTATCAAAAAGAATTTGAGGTTTTTGTTTATAAATAAAACAGTAAAAAATTGTCATTCGACTCAGCTAATCAACTCATATCAGCTGTGAATAAAGTTATTGTTTGCCTAAATATAGTGATGATTCGGTCAAAAATTGTGTTGTATATACAGGGTGGTTGAGAATTACAAAATCTTAATTTGGTAAGAGTAAACTTTGTGAGTTTTGATCACCCCGTATAAAAACATAATTGTGGCAAAATCATCATTAGTTTTTTTTATACGTGGTGATCAAAAAGTACAAACTTTACTCTTACCGAATTTTAAGATTTTGTAATTTTTTGCCACCTCGTATAATAAACATATTTTTTGTCGACATTACTTTAGGCAAACAAAATTTTTTCTAAATAATAGAGTTTTCCCGAAAACTAAACTTTTTTAGAGATTTTGTAATTTGTGACCACCCCGTATAAAAAATATGATTTTTGTCGACGTAATTACTATTTTTTGGGCAAGTAAAAACTTTTATAAATAATAACATTTTCTTTTTGTAATTTTTGACCACCCCGTATAATAAACATAATTTTTGTCGACATTATTTTAGGAAAGCAAAAACTTTTATAAATAATAGTGTTTTCCCGAAAACTAAATTTTTTTTAGATTTTGTAATTTGTGACCACCCCGTATAAAAAATATGGTTTTTGTCGACGTCATTACTAATTTTTGGGCAAGTAAAACTTTTATAAATAACATTTTCTCGACAATTGAAAATTTTTACCTATTCACCTATTGTAGACTACATCCGCGGACATACTATATATAAACATGTTACCACAACTTTTAAAAGTGTAACGTAATAAATGCAATTATTTATTAATACAATAAAATAGAACAAATATTTATGGAAAATATGAAACTTGGCATAGGAGACATGATAAATTTACCAATAATATGCAGGCAAATCTTCTCTAAATGAATCAGTTGTCACAAGTACTGGGACGTTAGTTTATTCAAGGTGTTAGAATTATAAACACCCACATCGTGTCATATAAGACCCCGCAACATGTCTCTCGAATCTTACGATTTCGTGACGAAAACTCGAACTCGGCTCCCTATAAGTTTTTCAACACTAAAATTCTTTAAAAATGTTTTCGTTAGATCGATATTTTTCGAGTTAATCGCGATTGAAAACTTGTTGTGATGTTTATGGATGGTTTGTCGCGAATAACTCGAAAACTTCCAGTTCTATCAAAAAAAGCTTATAAAAAAGGGATAGTTTTTTTTATAAATGCTATTTGTCCAAAATGTAGGGAGTTATGGCTCGTTGAATACTTAGTTCGATTTATTCAACGTTAAATAAGGTAAACCGATGCATTGCTCGGGATAAACTTATAGAATGTTCTTTGTAGTGCTTGGAAATACGTTTAAAATGAAATTTTTAAGAAAAAAAAAGCGATTCGACCACAGCTATTCCCACCAGAATTGATATTGACCATTATCCCTTAAAAATTTAGGTTAGAATCGATATTTTTCCAAAAAAAAATGTGATGAAAATGAAAAACATTTTTTTTAATTTCTTAAAAAGTAGGTACGTTATTTTAAAAATTATTCTAAAACTAAAAAAGATACGTAAAAATTGATATAGTACAAAATGTAGTTTTTTTCTCAACGAAAATATTCCATATTTTAAATTTAAATTTCTGTAGGATAAAAATTGACGGAGATATAACTGTTAGAAGTTTGCATTTAGTGCGCATACCACCCCTTCAACCCTTCACATTTTGAATATAAAGGGTGTGGAAATTATCTTGCATCTCTGAAATTATCTTGCATCCCTTGAAATTACCTTTAAAACAGTTTTTGAACGGTCGTTGTAGCTTCAAAATTAGGGGAGCTATGGTAAAAAAAACAATCATATGTATGTGAAAAAAATCACAGATTTCGCAATCCTTGCAACTATCGGAGACATTGGAAATGATAACAAAATATATGAAACATAATATACCGATCCCTTTGAGTTGTTTCGAATACGTCAAATACTAACGTGCGCGTGCATGCTTGTGGCTTATGTTTATTAAGTGTTTATTAGTAATGTTTGTCGTACTATTGGGTCCCTAGCATTTTATAAATTTAGAATAACACGTTAGTTAATAATTTAATATAATATTGAGTATGGATACTGTCATAATTTGCCACAAGAATGCGCAGAACGTACTACGCACCGAGTTGTCTCATTCAATACAAGTTGCGTTGTATTTATCTTACTCGCTTGCTCTAACAGGATAGATTAACTGTTTATAATACACGCAAGGTTATATATAAATATAAACATAATTTGTTAGCATTTTATTTTTGAAAAACTTAAGTATTACTAATATAATACACATCTCAATTTACGAGTTAGGTATGTAGTAAGAAATGATAAACATAATTTTTAATTAACCAACTTATATTGGATTCGCAGTTAAACTTTAAAAAACAATCACAGATCTTACATATTACGCAAGTATCGCAGGCGTATTGAAAATACCAGATACAACTGGTAAAATTTTCTCACGTGAATTGAATAAAAATAAAACGCAGGTGTGTTACGATTTTTTTGTTCGTTTGACCCTGAAGATCTTGTCGTTTTAAACAGGTTATCTTGCATGGGGTGGTCAAAAATTACAGTCTCATTTTTTTTGTTTTCGAATGAATACTATTCTTTAAAAAAGTTTTTGGTTGCCTAAAAATAGTGATGACTTTGTGTTGTATACACAGGGTGGTTAAGAATTACAAAATCTTAAAATTTGAATAGAGGAAACTTTGTGATTTTTGATCACCCCGTATAAAAACAATTGTGGCTAAATCACCATTAGTTTTTTATACGTGGTGATCAAAAAGTACAAACTTTGCTCTTGAATTTTAAGATTTTGTAATTTTTGACCACCCCGTATAATAAACATAATTTTTGTCGCCATTACTTTAAGCAAGCAAAAACTTTTATAAATAATAGCGTTTTCCCGAAAACTAAACATTTTTTGAGATTTTGTAATTTGTGACCACCCCGTATAAAAAATATGATTTTTGTCGACGTCATTACAAGTTTTTTATATGTGGTGATCAAAGGGTACAAACTTTACTCTTAACGAATTTTAATATTTTGTAATTTTTTACCACTCCGTATAATAAACATAATTTTGGTCGACATTACTTTAGGCAAGCAAAAACTTTTTTAAATAATATCGTTTTCCCGAAAACTAAACATTTTTTTAGATTTTGTAATTTGTGACCACCCCGTATAAAAAATATGATTTTTGTCGACGTCATTACTAAGCAAGTAAAAGCTTTTATAAAAAATAAAATTTCCTCGACAATGTATAATTTTATACGTGATCAAAAAGTACCAACCAAACTCTTACCGAATTTTAAGATTTTGTAATTTTTGACCACCCCGTGTAATAAACATAATTTTTGTCGACATTGCTTTAGGCAAGCAAAAACTTTTATAAATAAGAGCTTTTCCCGAAAACAAAATTTTTTTTGAGATTTTGTAATTTGTGACCACCCCGTATAAAAAATATGATTTTTGTCGTCCTCATTACTGTTTTTTGGGCAAGTAAAAACTTTTATAAATAATAGCGTGTTCCCGAAAACTTAAAATTTTTTGAGATTTTGTAATTTGTGACCACCCCGTATAAAAAATATGATTTTTGTCGACGTCATTACTATTTTTTGGGCAAGTAAAATTAATGGAATTACTACTTACGCTTGAACAGTTTTGATATTACAGGTAAAACTAATATTTATAAGATTAATAATTAATAAACACTAGCGGCCAAGTGACCCAGGCAGCTTTCATGATCGGGAATGATGCAGTGAATGCTGTCAGGCATTCTTTTTTATTTAAAAAATTATAAATAAGAAACAATTCAAATAATAAATGCATTAATCAAATTCATCAGTTTACTCTTTTAAATGTGTATGCTGCTGAATGTACATTCTTAAAACGCGGCCGCTCATTAGCTATATCAGCATCTCTTATTTAGTGATATATGATTTCATTTTTGCTCTCATAATTCACAATGGGACCCTACTCATGTTGTATATACTGCAAATTCGATTAAACAATTTGAATTT
Organism: Tetropium fuscum; assembly: GCA_964058915.1. NCBI lineage: Eukaryota > Metazoa > Arthropoda > Insecta > Coleoptera > Cerambycidae > Tetropium > Tetropium fuscum. The sequence continues at coordinate 17,343 of CAXKVY010000290.1, read as the reverse complement.
TTATAAGTTCATCCTAAATAAATTCGATTATATATCTCGTGTAAACGCTAACGCCCTGCGTCGACTCTTTTAGGATAGGACAGTACCGGCTGAGCGATATGTTTATTGTTTATGTTATCGAGATTGCGGTAGACGTATTTAATTGCCTTCAGGGCGAGACAGTTTCCATAACTGTAAAGTATTTATGGGCTGCTTGGACGGCCCTATGAAAGGAATAATATCTTGTTCTTTTATTTTAATTATCGTTGGGCATTCGTTTACACTCGAATTATTAAAATTATGAAAATTATGATTATGAAAATATCCCGATTATTCCCATCACTACTAGCAATGCGCCACCTCTCCCAATATAGCTGCACTGAATACTCCCCACTCCCCAGTACTCTTCACGCCGCTAGAAGGCCGAGCGCTGCGATATCTACATGTATTGCGTCACTCGATCGCGACACCGCTGTCTTTTGGCCTTGAACGAAAACTTCTAACTTGGTCCCCATATACAAACATAAACATTTCCAATGTTAATAAATATCATACGACGCTGCACTATAGCCAAGGCTGCATTATAGCCAAGGAGCTATAATGGTCAAAAATTCGAGATGCCGTGGACGTCTGTCAGACGCCACTAAAAACCATCCGATCTTCGGTAGGTTCCGGCGATGGTCGGGTACGCTCGAAGAAATTACAATTTAAATTTAGGCGGGGTAATAGCGATCCGGCATCGTGATTGACTAAACGAGAGTGCACGGCTTTGCTAACTTACTCATTTAATTGCGAATTTATGGTGTTTTGTGGATTCTAGTGCTGAATTTGATAAGAAGCGATAAATATAGTCTTAGTTTATAGTTCTTATTCCTTATGTATTATCATATATTTTAAAGATTTTTCTTCGAAAACATTTCTTTGCAGGTTAGGTACTTTTAAATTGAAACATGGATGATCAACGGAATACGGGGCTAAAACACAGACACGTGGACGCGGCACTAAGACCATTTTAATATGAATAATCCCTAGTTCTTACAGGTTGCGCTATTTTTCCAGCATACCTGAAAGCAACATCACTGCGTTGGCACATAGCGCGTTTACGAAAACATTGGCGATGGTACATAGACCGACCAGTTTAATGTAAAAAATCTCGAAAAATCAAAAAGTGGCACTTAGACCATATAGAAGTTATACTCTTCAATAATTATAAGACAAGTAATATATTTTTAATGAGGCTAAAATACCATACAAATTGCAACCGACCTCCGTAGATGTTACACAGAAAGCAAGGGCATACTGTCGGAAGCAAAATTTCGCTTACACTCTTTTCTCATGTTTACAAGTCTCATGGTCGAATTGTATGCCTTAAGTAATATGACAATCTAAATAGTGGACTAACCTGATGGTGAGTTAGTTTTACTAGAGAGCTATGAGACAAATTTTATTTATTAAAGATTATTCCTTACCTTGGCTGGATAATAAAACACAAATATACTAGGTACTTAGGGAATAAACACCCTGTAATATTTATTCTTCACTAATAATTGAGCATTTATAAGTACACAGCTACCTGTTGGGTTAGGTTCGATACTAAATACAAAACAAATGTGAAGGAATATATGGGTAGTATCTGGTACAACTACCTTTACACGATAATATTTTTAAAAAGTGGACAGCACGGCAGACTTCTTCGTAACTAAAACCATACTCTACGTGGCAACGATGTTAAGCGTCTATGTAGCTGGGGTAGACGAATACCATACAAACCCATATAACTGAAAGACCATGTGAAAGGACTGCCCAAATAAAAAGACCCTGTACAGAAAAACTCTTGTAAATTCTATACAGGTACAACTAACTGGCACACAGCGTAATAAACATCTTTCGCAATTACAATAACCAGTTAATTAGGTATAATAAGTACTGATTAAAGATTAAAGATTCCCCAAGTTATTGGTATAATTTATTATTACGAAAGACGTCCAAACACCACCGAATTACAAAGAGATTAATAACGTAGCACAACAATGCCTAGAATTGATGGATGTGTGTTAATGAATATTCATGGGGATATAAAAGAAAAATATGTATCTAAAATAACGAAAATGTCGATCTAACCTGTTGATAAATCCAAATAAGGTTAGGTTTTCCACAGAATCGGATATAATTTCTAAATGTTTAAGAAATGTTGACTTAACCTATTTGTAGTTATTTAGATAATACCAGACATAAAGGTATTTATTTATAAGTATTAAATGCCAACAGGCGTAAATCCCACCAGCTATTCCCTATTCCTATTCCCAAACGCAAGTTTGTAACCTCTCGATACGTGCCGCAGTGCGCGGGCCGCCTAAATTCAAAATAAATCTAATACACAAACCCGACCATCACCGGAAACTACAGAGGATCGGGTGGTTTTTAGTGGCGCCTGACGTCTGTCGGCTTGATATATGGTGCGATCTCTGGTCTCTGAACCATTACCCTCATTACCCTCAGTTTAGCTTTTGGTACCTGTAGGAATTTATGACCTTGTGAAGGTCACTCCGAATGGACGAAACGTGAAACTGAATGGACTAAAAAATTACATTCTAGGACTCATCAGAAACCCAGTAATAATTTTTTTTGCAACGGTCCACGAGGCCCAAAATTATGGGTATATAACCCTTTTTTTTTTAAATTTTTCTGTCCGAGATGTGAAAGGGTCAAAACCTTTTACAACCTGTTTCCCAAGATGGAAAAAGTACCAAAATTCAATCGACAGACAAAACTATTTATCAGATTTTTTTTGGGCAACTTTGAAAATTGGGGAAATTCCAAAATTTGATGCTTTGCCGCCCAATTTTCATAAATATGGGGGAAAATGTGTGTCAACCATTTTCCCTACTAATTGGACCCATAAACCGTGGTGAAATAGAATCGAGAGTCAATTTCTTCTCTTACTCAATTTTTGGCAACCCTTCAAAAATTTCCAAAATGCGCCAATTTATAAAAAAGCGGAACATAGTGTTTATTTATCTACAGTATCCTTTGTGTTGGTGCAATTTGCATTAATATGTTGACTAGAAGCCAGGAAAGAAAGCTTTTATACAAAGCAAAATATTTTATTTATGTTACATTGACAAATTAGCCATTTCGGGCATTTGCCATCCCTGTCCATTTTTTTCTGGTTTTCTTGGAGAAAGCACGATATTTTTGTACTTTATTTAGCTTCTGCAAATTAATAATTGTGTGATTAATAATTAAATGAATACGAATTAGGTAGGTCTCGGTTAATAAAAATAACATTAATATTTCATTTAGGTCATAAATTTAGAACTGATTGTCGCAGGTAATCACAAAATCGTTGGCAAATTTAATTGTGGAGGGCCAGCCAGCCTTCTATTGCACGCAATATGTGTAATTTATCATTTTGCTGATTTTACATCGTTGGATGAACCTGAATCAAAGCAGATTACATGAAAATAATACACGCATATCTTTGTTTTATTATAGGGTAATTTCGAATATTCGATTGCTTATTGCTATTTAATAATTTTATTATTTAATTAATTTAATATTAATGCTATTTAGCTTCCTGGTTGATTGAAGAAGTTCTTAATGTAACTCGGCTCATATTATTCCTAATTCCAGAGATTATGTGTTGACTCGGAGGGTTAAAATCAAATATAAATATAACTAGCCCAATTAGCATAGAATAATAGAAATAGAATAATGCAGACAGTTTCCTTCTATACATTCGAGAAATTTTTTTTTTTGCAAAAATTGAAAGCGAAGATTTTTCCTTATTCTAATATTTTTCAGGAAAAATAGTGACTTGTTGCCAGGCCTCTGAAAATCTGTCTACATATGCTCTGTGGTGCGCTGAATACGATAATGCAGACAGTTTCCTTCTATACATTCGAGAAATATTTTTTTTGCAAAAATTAAAAGCGAACATTTTTCCTTATTCTAATATTTTTCAGGAAAAATAGTGACTTGTTGCCAGGCCTCTGAAAATCTGTCTACATATGCTCTGTGGTGCGCTGAATACGATAATGCAGATAGTTTCCTTCTATACATTCGAGAAATATTTTTTTTTTGCAAAAATTAAAAGCGAAGATTTTTCCTTTATAGCCTTCTAATATTTTTCAGGAAAAATAGTGACTTGTTGCCAGGCCTCTGAAAATCTGTCTACATATGCTCTGTGGTGCGCTGAATACGATAATGCAGACAGTTTCCTTCTATACATTCGAGAAATATTTTTTTCTTGCAAAAATTAAAAGCGAAGATTTTTCCTTACTATAGCCTTCTAATATTTTTCAGGAAAAATAGTGACTTGTTGCCAGGCCTCTGAAAATCTGTCTACATATGCTCTGTGGTGCGCTGAATACGATAATGCAGACAGTTTCCTTCTATACATTCGAGAAATATTTTTTTCTTGCAAAAATTAAAAGCGAAGATTTTTCCTTACGGCCTTCTAATATTTTTCAGGAAAAACAGTGACTTGTTGCTAGGCCTCTGAAAATCTGTCTACATATGACGATAATGCAGACAGTTTCATTCTATACACTGGAGGAATATTTTTTTTTTGCAAAAATAGAATTGGAATTAGAACAGAAAAAATAAATTATAGCGTTTTACCAGTTAGCGATTATACTCGTCAATGTAAAACTTTTTTTAAATAAAAAAAAAAGAGTTAAACTGCACGTTGAGCTATCCGCAACCCCTCTATTTGATTGTTCATAGCTCGAAAACTACTGTACCAGCTTATTTGTAGCAAATTTCATAAGGAATATTTTTAGTCAGTAAAAAATTTTCTTTTGAGGTTGGCAATTTTCAAGAAAAACACAAAAAAATGACAGCGTGTACGTTAGGGGTGGTCTTTAGGGGGTGTAGACTTCACAGATTATAAATTTCTTGATTTTAGAAAGTTTTGTTAATTTTGTTAATATTTCAATTTTATTAAGTTAAATCTAATAAATTTATTTTATTTTTTGGCTCGCCTTCAATTGTATGTATATGGGTCGGAGTGTAGTGGAATGTAGTGTTACACTCCCATTCCACCACAGCACTTAGGCCTCATTAGGCCCTTTGTGCATTCCTCCTTTTTACTTGAGTACTTTTCTTTAAACCATCCTATTTATTACGGGTGGCCTGGTGGCAAAATCTCTACAATTTGTATGTATGATAATATGGTTCTGAGTTACCGAGATTAATTTCTCTGGTCCTCATTACCATTTATCTGGGACCACGCGTTTGCGGCAGATGTGTTGAGTGTTCCCAGGTCTCGGGCAGACGCCACAGTCCGGGCCCAAGCCTGCCTAGGTCACCCATCCAAGTGCCACCAACGCCCGCCCAGCCTAACTTTGAAGATCTTACCGGTCAAGTCTAAGCGGCTAGGCGGTCCCATTCAGTCACCTTAGTCGCCTCTTACGACAAGTAGGAGGTACCCTGCGTCTATTCTACAATTGTGGCCCCAAACCCAGAGGGGGAGCCTTCAATTGTAAATTGTAGTTTTGGATATCTATTGAATTTATTGAGAATCGAATTTTTATGTTTAATTGGAAACGCAGTTATGCAATCATCAACGTAACGTTTGAAAATGGTTCCTATTTCATATTGTAATGTTGGAATTATGTTTTTTTCTAAATGTTCTAGTACTAATTGTAACGTAAATAAATTCCGTTCCGTTTTATGGCTAATGAATTCCTATTTCAAATATTTGAAATAAAACCGCGCGAACTTGTAGAAATTTACCGCGACTCACCATCTACCGTTATCTCTACCTTTCGGTCCCGCTAATGTCGCGTGCTCCCAGCAACCACAATATATTGTTTTTAAAAAATCTTTATCTTTTATTTCTCTGGGAAAAGTCTGAGTAACAAGAGGGGTCACAGCTGATAATTATTGGCTGATCATTTCTGCGGTCTTCTATACTATTTAAGTACTCTTGACCTGGCGTCCAAGTATTTTTATACCAATTTTAAGTAGGAGTAGATCAAGCCGGTCATTGTCAAGCTGTGATTTTTCTGGTGATATATCTAAAGGTATCTAAGTGCAAGCCTCTAGCAAATCCACTTATCCACGACCTCCGTATTTAACTGAGCAGCCAATAGGCAACACTAAAAAAATAATTACGTCACATCTCCTGGATGAGAGGCCCTTTAATTAAGGTAATGTCAATAAAGAGGAGAGGTGTTACATAATTCAGAAATTGTACTGGATATTGGTGTACGAATTGCATAGTCTTATGTGTGTTTGTAATTTATGTATTATTGCATTTAAAAATGTGCAATTTAATGTGAGTTCTAAGGCAACTCTTCTATTGGTAATGAAGAATATTTTTTTATTTCGTTCCAACGTTTATATGTTATATTTTTTAGAAGATCAACTGCTATATAAGAAATGACCTTTAAGAAGTCCAATAAGAAGTACTTTAAGAAACTATCTTTATGTAAGAAAGAAAATATAAAATAAAACGTATTACCTAATTCCTTACACAATTTTAAGTCTTGCAGCACCATAAGAACATTTTAAATAAAGGCGGGTCGTAAATTACAACGTAAACTTCACAAAATCAGTAAAAATTGGGCCAATGTGTGAAATTACGGTATATCTCTAAAGAGAAAAGTTTTTCTTGGTTATTAAGTTTTGTTGTATCAATAAATGTTTTGAATATCCAAGAATATTTTTAACCGACTTCAGAAAAAGGAGGAGATTCTCAATTCTGTTTATTATTCTTTTATGTTTGTTACCTCAGAACTCCGTAATTTATAAATCAATTTTAAAAATTCTGTTTTTGTTGGAAAGGGGGCGGATTTTCAAGTATGTCCCATTTTAGTTTTATTCGCATTGGACCTTGAATTTCGAAGATATACCGGGGAACTCACGCGTTACACCAGAACAAATGGCGAATGCGCCGGTCATAATACTAATATATAATAAAATTAGTCAAAAAATATTTTCTATGCGTTCAAATTGTGTTGAGTATTAGAGTTAGAACAGAATTAAGTAAAGTTGCTTAGTTTTCGAGAAAAAAATCTTGTGTACAATTTATTCAATATGTATCTGTAGTTAACTGACCGCATATAAGATACCGCGCAGTTGCCACATGTAATTCTCAAATTTCTCAGTATTCAATTAAAATATCAAACTCCACAATACTATATTAAAGTTGTATATATATTATTTGTGAATGTTATTTAATAATAATAATTGTGCACACAATAATATATTATAGGCCAAGATGTTACGTTTTTACATTTATTTTCGTCTACTTTAAATATGGCCATTACGTAAACATCTATTTTTATAGTTAAAAGCGGCAACGCCGATCCACGACCTTTCCAATAACGAATATTCGAGCAGTATATCTCTTTTTAACTTATTGGAATCGTATCTCTCGGATCGAGATCGGATTCTCGGATCGAATAGGATCAGGTTCGCACATCTTACAGTGGCGTGTTCGCGGGAATTGCTAATATATTATTTATATACCTACTATTTTTATAGTTAAAAGCGGCAACGCCGATCCACGACCTTTCCAATAACGAATATTCGAGCAGTATATCTCTTTTTAACTTATTGGAATCGTATCTCTCGGATCGAGATCGGATTCTCGGATCGAATAGGATCAGGTTCGCACATCTTACAGTGGCGTGTTCGCGGGAATTGCTAATATATTATTTATATACCTACTTATGTAGGTATACATCGCTACGAGAGTTGAAATAAAAGAGTATGGCGGTTAGCAAACACGTTTGTTCGTTTCGTATGAAACCTGAAAAACGTAGATTTCCACCAGACCTCGCTTTATTTACGAGATAGAATAGGCATGTCAAAAAAATTTTAGGAAAATATTATTTGACGGCAAAAATGGATAGGGGGTGTTAGAGCAGAGCCCAGACTTTAACAAAAAAAAATTGATTTATGGGCTGCAGTAGGTACTGACGTGTACTGAGGTAGGTAGGTACCTATTACATCCTCCACGTAAGACATTTCTCAAATAATTTTATCCAAAAAATATTCCAGTGCTTGAGGCCGCTAGGTTATAAATGCTAAATACTACGATATAAGTTAGGTTTTTTATTGGGATTTACAAAACTGAAAACGCTCTCTGGTTTATTACATAAGTAGGTACCTATTGTCCATTGACTTTATTTTTATGTAGGTACATCCTAGATCACAAATTAATAATTTACATCAGTGGGTGGGCAAAATTAAAAGTTCTATAGATTGTTTATAAAATGAAAACCGTGTACCTACCTAGCCACAAAAGAAAGGAAAATTTTCAATGACTGTAAAATACCTCAAGGTCAGTTTCTAATTTTGATTGGCTGTAAAAAGTGTGTGTATTGGAAATCGTTTTGCGATGAGAAGCCGGTAGGTAGGTATGTATTGCATTTGTAATGATATTTAAAAATGTGTTGAATTTAGTCTCGGTTTAGTTATGTAGGTACCTGTTAACAAATAAGCTCTGATCTTTGTCAAAGCTTGCCTGTTAATAATCTTTGTCTTTGTTGAGTGTTAACGATTTGGTAGATTAGGTAGGTACCTACTTACACAATAAATATGATTGTATTTCAATCGCAAGTATATTTATTGTAATTTTCCGTTTTAAAGTTTATTTTTCTCGACTACTTAGCTGTTTTGTACAAATTTATTTTTGTTAGTTGTGGAAAATATGGCTACTGGCGAACCACCCACTAAAAAATGGTAACGCGCTGAAAGCAATACTTCATGAGTGGTGTGGAAACTTGCATTCAATATCAGCTGTGGTGTTGAAAATCTACATATAAAAACCTTCTACTTTCACCTTCCTAAGAAAAAAAATGTCTACGCCAATGAAAAACATTGTGTAGGTCAGGGTTGCCGGTCGTTCAACTATACATACATATTGTACGAACTGTAGAAACAAACCGGACTTGGTGCGATTCATTGATTGTGTACACGAAACCACCTGTGACTGTGTACACGAAGCCACGATTTACGACATTTTTTGATGGTCAGGACTTGTTTTATTTCGAAAAAACTAGAAAAAATATGTTTTAGTGAAACGTGTTTTTTAACGTCTTCACTGTCATATCTCTAAACATAATTGTGCTATCGAGCTGACTTTTTTTTAAATTAAAGTTTACACGATAGCGCTTCTAAACATGTACAGCTCGATTATACCATATGTTTTTTAATGTGTTTAAAAAATAACAAACTTAGTCTTGTTACTTTCGTTAATGTATTGTGGAGCAATAGAGACAAAATTTTATTTATGAAAATTTGTCTATACATGCTGCGGAGCAAATGAAGCTAATAAATGAAAAAAGTTTTTAAAATCATAATTTTTCATGTGCGAATGATGTCGTCAGCGATTTTTTTAAAGCGGCCCCAACCCATATTCTGGCGCGCCCGCGTACACACACTACTTACCGCCTTGACTGCCAAATATTAACGAAATATATTAAACAAAACCACATTAAACAACGAACAGGACCCTATTTTCTTCACTCCTGAAGAATTATATAGGGTCATCGCTGCAATCAAAAAGAGAAAAGCACCCGGCATCTACAATATTCCCAATTTAGCCCTGAAAAATATCCCGCATCTTGCAGTGATGTTCCTGATTAACCTCTTCAACTCGTGTATGAGACTCAGCCACTATCCCATATATTGGAAAATAGCCAAGGTCGTCCCTATACATAAACCCAATAAATCCCACACCGATCCAGCTTGATATAGACCTATCAACCTACTACCCTCCATATGCAATCTCCTCGACACCCTAATACAATCCTACGTATTGGAGTTCGCAAAGACGTCATGAGCGAATTCCAATATGGATTCCAACCCCGCTACTCAACCGACCAACAGCTATTTCGCATCTGCGAACATATTACCACCAACCTGAATCGAGGTCAATTCACAGGGGTTGTCTCCCTAGACCTCGAGAAAGCTTTTGACAAAGTCTGGCAACCCGGACTGCTATACAAATTATATCTTGCGAAATATCCGATACGTATTATTAAAATAATACAATCATACATTTCTAAGCGCAACTTCATAGTATCAGTCAAAAAGGGTGCATCCCAAACCCGCCCAATGCTCTCTGGAGTACCACAAGGCTCCTCACTAGGACCAACCTTATTTAACATTTACACCCACGATTTCCCAAAACCATCAGACCACCGGACTACTGTTGCATTATACGCAGGCGACACAGCTACCATAGCGAAGACCAAGAGCCTGCCACTATTACAAAGACTCATGCAACAGCAAACAAACGAAACAGTACAATACTACCAGAAATGGTGACTAAAGACAAACGAGACTAAGACGCAAATAACGGTATTTATCAGCAAAAGAAACCCACCGCAGTTAAGCATATGTATCAATAATATAAACATTAAAAATATTACAATACTTAAGTACCTTGGAATAAATATAGATGGAACCTTTAAATTCAATACACATATACAACAAACCATAGACCAAGCAAAATACAGAATGATTAAAATAGCAACATTAATGATACAGTATTCAACGCCCACAGGGCTAATACTTTATAAATCATATATTAGACCCATTTTGACATATGCGGCAGCGGTGTGGTACCCGTGGGCCACAGAAAAACACAAAAAAGACATGCAAATCGTACAGAACAAATCGCTACGGTTAGCAACCGGGATTAGGTTAAAATCAAAAACTTCTATAAGAACATTACACCAAATAACCGGCATGTCCACACTCGACACCTACATAGAACAACGTATTATACCTGCATTTATAGAGAGACTCACCATACACCCCAACCCAACCATTCAATCATCCCTTATCCCAAAATTCAGATACCCACCCAAATATCCCCGCCTAAACTACATAAATATCCCACCAGGGATATCATTCAGAATATCCCCACCCCCGAGCGTCCCATCCCCTATTAACATTAGCTAGAAAAATAAACCAAAAACATACAAAAAAAATAACAAAATAAAATAAAAATAAAAACCAAAAAAATAAAAATAAAAGCATGAAAATAGTAAAAAATAACATTGCAACCAAAATAAAAAAGCACACTAAAATAACAACAAAATAGAAAAGAAAAGAACAGAACACAAAAGAGACAAAATAGATAAGACAATAACAATAAAATATACAATATAAAAGATGCCATACATAGTAAGGTAGATTAAGAATGATGTACCAACGCTTAAATAGCCCGCTTATATATTTTTTGTAAACTAACACAATAACAACAGTAGAATAGAACCTGCATATATCCATCAAACATACTCCACCCACCATAGGTACCAACAATTATAAAAATGGCTAGTCAAGAACACGCTAAAATTAATAACATGGAAAATACGGACAAAGTATTCAGAGCAATAGGGTCCAACGCATAGCAAAATTCACCTTGTAGAGGAGCGAAATTCGTGCCGGGATGCTCATACATGCAAAACTTTTTTAAAATAAAAGATTTCAAATAGATAGTTAATAGAGCAAAAGATTTAAAATAAATAGTTAATTAAGTAAAATATTACTGAATTAATATTACACATAGTTTGTTTTAAAAGTTAATGCAAACGTTAATTCAGTTTTGGAAAAATATTATTATACACAATAATTATTATACTTTAATTAGGTTGGACTGCTATTTTTTCTAGTAATTTTTGTGGCATGCATATTAGCTCACTCATAGTGTAATTACCTATATAGGAACGTTCATAAACTCGCTGCATTATTAAAAATCACCTTAAAACATATATTTATTGTTTTATTAAACATGTAAACACTATACATATTATATTGGTAGTAACTAAAAACTTTCTACACCATCATCACTTTCGGTTATATTACTTTGTATACAATTATTGCATAATTTGCATTTACACTCATCACAACATTTAAGTCCTTATTTTATGCAGGTACATTTTTTATTATCACAATTTTTGTCGGAACAATACAGACTTTAGGGAATAGGTTTTTGTGCCGAGAAAATTGGATTCCGGTGATCATCAACCACCCGTAGCATCCAACGTCATCAAGCTGCATTTTTGCGATATTACTGCTGTACCATATTCGTAACAGAAGCATACATCTTAAATAATAATATACTCTTGATATATACTATCTTAGTACTATATAATATAATAATACCTATATAATAATATACTATCTTAGTACCACCATTACTAAAAATAAATATCATTAATATTATGATACAAAAAATAAATAGATATATTACCTCAAGAAATGTTGATATAAAGCTTCATCAGTTGGATGAAGCTCCGAAGACGGTTTATTTGATTTTGTGGCCATTCTTAAACGCAGCTCATTGAGTGTGATAACACTGGAATCCTTATATTTGTACAACAACAGAATATATCCTGTATCTACTTGCAGTGCCTCTTGCTGAGATAGTAGCGGCATTTTTGACAATACTTTAAGACTGTCTATGTTCTTTTTCAGAACGTCAAATGCACTTCTTTTCCCAATTTTGTAAAAAGCACATTTTGTAAAACGTAGTGTCACATCCTGTCAGACAATGTACTGCAAGAAAACATGAAGAAATGTTTTCCCAAATATTTTAAAACTCTATCAATTGATATAAAACACGTGTTGGTACTATGACCAATGTGCACATATAACGTAATTGTATTTAAATCGGGCATAGTGGCATAGAAGTGAATTGGCAAAAGTAATACATCGGTATCCAGTGATTTAACCAAGATTTTTTTACTGAATTTAGATTCGTATAAAATGTGTAAAATTATGCGGGTATCTGCCTCCTCTTGATTACTATATAATTCATTTAAAAGTTTGTTTACTCATTAATACAACCTTTTCCGGGTCCTCAAAACCACCTTCAATGATAACACTTCGTTCTCCTTTATAAATTCAGAACAGTTTTGAATAATGTATTGTGTCACAAACTGCAATAAAGACTGATTTTCTTAGGTAGGTACCATTAACATTGAATTCAGCTATGTTACTTGTTACTACTTGTCGTTTTGACGCACTGTCTTTTTACATATAATACACTCCATATTACAGAAATCACAAGTTATAATAACAACCAGGCAAAATTTGTAATAATACGCGATTCGGTACAGAGCCACGGGCCATATGCATCTAAAATGTAACACGTTCCAGTAACAATACGTCCCTTTCGCTGCGCTGAATAATTTATGCGCTACAAAAAAAAAACCTTTAATTCCAGCTGATTTTTTCTTCACTCAAAACTTCTTTAATGTCTTAGGGTACGTTTATGTTGGAGATGCGAGCTGCGAGCAGAGCAGCGCTAAGAGCGGCGATTAAAGCAGACATATTCTTTGCTTGCATTGTTGTGTTTATAACGACAATGCCAGCGCTTTTTGAGGCGTGAAGGTGAACGTATGTAGTTATTAAATAATGGATTCTGAAGACGAAATATTATTTTCATCGGGTGCTCTCAAATGGTACCTCTTGCAAAAGTGTCAATCAAGACGTCAGTATGTGGCACATCCTATAAATACGAAGAGAAGGATTTTTTTCATTTATACAATGAACTAAGGAACCATCCATCAAAATTTTTTGAGTATATGCGCATGGAAATCGAAACCTTTGATTATATTTTATCCAAAATCCAGGATAAACTTCAAAAAACCTGGTGTAATTGCCATGCCAGGCCGATATTACCAGAAGAACGACTTGTAGTTACATTAAGGTAAGTCGAACAGGGTGAATATACTTTGAAATATTTATTTATTAAAGAACATGAAGTAAAACAAATGTGTAGGCAGTCAGTAAAGGTAAAAATCGAAAAAATTAAAAATTAGTTAGTATATGTTTGGTTTGGGGTGGTGGGAGTATTTGACGACAACTGGCTATACTGAGGTATGCTGGTACTTGTCTATACATTGTCCATAAATTGTTGAAAAAATTTAAATCATCGTCTGCCTCATCTTTTGGAGCGTTTTTTACTTCTAAATACATCAGTTAGCGAGCTTCAATGTCTAGTAGTGCCTTTCCTATATCATCCCCTGGACGACGTCTCTTTCTATTTGCTTTTTGAGGTAACGCTGAAGGTGAGGGTGACGCTACACTGTGAATTTCTTCACTTAAAGCAGGGGATTCAGGGGGCAAATCAGTAAAGTCCTCTTCCTCTTCTGCATCATCTTCAGCACGCGAAGCTTCTGTTTCCCCAGAATTGGATAATAGTTCTAAATTATCGTTCGGCACATGTAAATTTCCTGACGCTGTTCTTGGAGTGAACTGGTCTTTCAGAAATTTGAGGCTTTCGAAATATTTCCACGAAACCATAGCACATGACGATCCGGCATCGCCAGATTTCGGTTTAGGAATTCCTGCCAAAGTAGTTCGAAACTTATCCCGTAATGTTTTCCATTGTTTACGGACTGTTTCCCATACAACAAATAATATTCTATTGCAAAAAAGTTATGTTTAATTCTGTACTTTCTGCGTCATTTGTTTATCAGAATATGATTTTTTGTAGGTATATGTCTACGGGCCAGTCTTTTCGAAAATATCGACTTCCGAAGACCTCAAACAAATTGCCGAAGATTATTACAAATTATGGAATTTCCCCAACTGCGTGGGAACGATTGACGGGAAGCATATACGTATTTTGTGTCCAGAACATTCTGGCACTATGCTTTATAATTATAAAAACTATTTTTCGGTCGTCTTGCAAGGTACAGTGGACGCTCATTACAAATTTATTAATATTGACGTCGGAGGTTTTGGTAAGCAGAGTGACGGGGGGACTTTCAGAAATTCTGCGTTATTTTTGAAATTAACCGATGGCCAATTAGATATTCCGGAACCAGCCCCGTTGCCAAATTCTGATATTACAGTTCCTTTGGGCGACGAGGCATATCTACTTTTGCAAAATCTTTTAAAACCGTACAGTAGGAATCAGCTAAATGCAGATAAAGAATACTTTAATTCACGCCTTTCTCGAGCCCGGAGAACAGTAGAATGTGCATTCGGAATCATTTATTCTAAATGGCGCATTTTAGGGAAAGCCATTGAAACGCAACCGGATGTTGCTGATAATATCGTTAAATGCATATGCGTTCTTCACAACACGTCAGCAGCATCATAGACAGAGAAGGTATGGAACACCATTTAAATGATATTTCAATGTTTCCTGATGCTAATGTTCGAAATTATGATATTGGAAGACCAATATCGGCAGCACAACAAATCCGCGATATATTCAAAACCTATATTTGTCGGAATCCTATAAGAATTGATAAGACTTAGTTTCTTTGACGAGGAATCAACAATGTATTAATTTGAAAATAAAAGTGAGGTTAGACTTACGTTTGGTGTTTAATTTAGTTGCAATTTCGTCCCATAATTTGTCTAATATGTACCGGTTATGGTGCTGGGGGTTTCTTTGATCCCATAAGGCCGGTCTAACGAATATTTCACTAATTAAACGCTGAATATCCATCGCAAGAGCAACGAAATTACCAAAGACACTAGCGACGATTGGCAAATACAAATTAATAAACAATATTCAGTAATGATAATGACACTGTTGGAAGCGCCTAATTCTATACTCGAATTAAAAAAAAAAATGAGGCGGAAAGCTTACGTAGATCTGGAGATGTGACGATGTAAACGTGAAAAACACGGTTGTAAAAATCTGCGATTTTTTCCATTTTTTCGATATAAAAAAGTCCTGTGCCGCAAAAAAATGTCGTAAATACCAATGCTAACTTCCAAATAACCTACTTTAATTAACACATAACTTGTCGTCTGGTTCTACGTCAAAAAAAAGACTTTTACCGAAAGAAAAGACATAAAATTTCCCTCGATTTCGTTCGACTAAGTATTAGACTTAAGAGTAGGTATTCTTTATTTGTTTTGTGGATTCATTTAGATACATTATTTGATTTATTTTTAAAATTATTACATTATTAATTTTGGATAATTTCATTTTTTATAATATTTAGTTTTTTTTTATTTATTAACAATATTGTATCTACAGGCAAACCCAATTGATACAATCCAAAAGTGAGAAATATACAAAACATATAAACTACAAGTGGTGATATAAAAAGAAAGAAAAAAGTACAAGAATAAAGAAACAGAAAGCATGAATAGGAACAAAAAGTGTATAAATCTACACAAGAAGATACACTAATATATAATAATAGTATAGATTAACTAAGTCCATTGCATATTACTCCTATTTAAATGCATTGATTGAGTCCAAAAAATATCGAAGTCATATGGAAGATTATTAATGCAGGTAACAGTATGATTTATGGGACTATGAAAACCATAATTAGTACGATGGTAAGTGGCATGTAAAACAGTCGTTAGTCTTTTACCATGATTAGGAATACGTAAAGAAAGTAAAGATATCAATTCACTACAATCTATTTTCCCATTAAACAATTTGTGTGCAAATTTAATATAATTACATGTTCGTCTATATCTAAGGATTTAAATCCAAGTAGATCAAGCCTTTCATTGTAATTATAGTCATTTTTATTTATGTTAAGTTTAAACAGAATATAATTACAAATTTTTCGATGTATTGTCTCAAGACAATTAATATGTACTTCATAGTAGGGACTCCAAATTGTACAACAATATTCTAATGACGATCTGACTATAGGGAATTATACAATAAAATAATGGAATGTATGTCAGTAAACTCACTGTTTTGCCTTTTGATAAAACCGCTCATAGAGAAACATTTCCTTATTATATCTTCAATGTAATCTAACTTAATGCCCAGATCAGTAATATAATTAACCCTTTCCAATATTAAGTTAATAATAGAATAATCAAATTCAATTTTGTTTTTCTTACGAGAAAATGTAATAACTTTACATTTCGAATAATTCGGTTCCATGTTATTCAGTGAGCACCATAACATCAAGGAGTTCAAATCGGTCTATATTTTACAACAATCATCACTACTATTTACGTTAAAAATTTTTTTTAAATGGTCTGCAAATAATAAAAATTTACTGTTGTTTGTGCTGTTTGAAATATCATTGAAAAAGTTTAGTTTCTATCATAATTTCTAATAGTTGTTAATGTGATATTTTATCATAACTGACTGAGATTTCAGTCAGCTAAAAATTCATTTACCAAAGTTATAAAGACTTTGGTAATTTCATGTTTAACATAATAAAAAGAACCCTATTAAATCGCAAAACTCTCTTCGCCCTTTCCTACTTTACATAAACAAACATATATGTAACAAACGTCTAGTATACCCATGACACAATGGTAATTTTATGGATCCTTAGATTGCATGACGGACATCCGGACATGCTGAAATAATGTCCTCCGCACCGCATACTACGACAAACATTCATTATCGATAAAGAGGGATGGACGTCAACTGCCAAAACCGAT
>CAXKVY010000289.1:0-27885 GCA_964058915.1 Tetropium fuscum | reverse complement strand
CTCCTCTGTGGTGGAATGTGTCATCGAGCAATACGCGGCCAGGGCAAATGGCACCCATTCGTCCCAATCTCTCTGGTCTGGCCGAATGTAATGGCTTAGGAGATCCTTTAAGGTCCTGTGGAATCTTTCCAAGGCCCCGTTGGTTTGCGGCCGATAAGCCGTTGTCTTGAGGTGTTTTATTCTTAAGATATCGCACACCTCCCGAAATAAGTTCGACATGAAGTTTGTTCCGAGGTCCGTGAGGAGTTGTTTTGGTGTTCCATGCCGGAGAATGATGCCCTTGACAAAAGCTTTTGCCACTGTTCTAGCGGTTTGGTCTGGTATCGGAAACGCTTCTACATACTTGGTAAGGCCATCTTGCACTGTTAAAATATATTTGTTTCCTGCTAGCGTCACCGGGAGAGGTCCGACTACGTCCATGGCTATTCGGTGGAACGGTCTAGGAGGACTGTCGATTTTCTGCAACGGCGCTGGCTTCAGATGAGGAGATGTTTTCCTTTGTGCGCATGATACGCACGCTGTCACATAACTTCGGATATCTTCGGTCATTCGTGGCCAGGTGAAAAACTTCTTAACCCGTTCATAGGTCTTATCAATTCCTGCGTGTCCAGATAGCGGTAAGTCATGATATAGTTGCAGGATTGTCGGGATCAAACCTCTTGGTGCTACCAGCATATCTCCGTGCCGACTATCTTCTGACCGTTTATATAGTAGTCCGTCCAAATCTAGATAGTATCCTTTGGCTTCGTTTCGATGTACTCGGTCAATTGTCTTTCGGACATCTTGGTCAGCCATCTGCCTCTGACGAATTTCTATCCGGTCCCAAATTGGGTCTACTACTTCCGCTCCAATGTGTCGGATTATCTTTACTCTTGATAATGCATCTACGTTGGTGTGCTTCTTCCCTGGTCTATATTCGATCTTGAATGTATACTCTGATAACGCTAGAGACCATCGCATTAGTCTGCTATTCGGTTCCTTTACATTCATCAGCCATTTAAGTGGTTGATGGTCTGTGAAGACCGTCTGTGTAAATTCCGTTCCATACAGATAGCAACGAAAGTGCTTTATTGACCAAATTAAAGCTAGACATTCTCGTTCTGTGGTACAATAATTCTGTTCGGCCTGATTCAACTGACGACTGGCATAGGCGATGGGCAGCTCTTGGCCTTCATGCATTTGACTGAGTATGGCTCCTATGGCAAATCCTGACGAGTCGGTGGATAAGAGGAATCTTGCGTTAAAATCTGGGTATCGTAGTATCGGTTCTTTAACTAGCGTACCCTTCAAATAGTCGAAGGCCTCTTGACCAGCCCTTGTCCATTCGAAACACTTGTTCTTTTTTTGTAGCCGCTGTGAGAGGCTTCGCCTCCCGTGCAAAATTTGGGATGAACCGGCGGTAATATCCTACCAGTCCCAGAAAAGCTCGAATCTCCGTTACATCCTTTGGAATCGGATATCCTTGCACCGTGATAATTTTTCCGGGGTCTGGTCTCACGCCATCTTTCGATACGATGTGCCCCAGATATGGTGTCTCCGATTTAATGAATTCGCACTTTTCGGGATTCAACGTTAATCCTGCTTCTCTGACTCTGTCGAATATGTCGCTGAGTTTCATAATATGGTCGTCAATGTTATTCTTGGAAAAACAGATGATGTCGTCTAGGTATACGAAACAGTGGGAACCTGTCAGTCCCGATAGAACTGCTAACATTAGCCTCATCCACGTGGCTGGTGAGTTTACCAACCCGAATGGCATTCGGTTACACTCATAATGCCCCCAAGGCACCGAAAATGCTGTCTTTTCCCTATCTTTAGGATCAATTTCTACTTGCCAATAGCCTTTACTCATGTCCAGCGTCGAAAATATTTCTGCTCCTCCCAGGGAGTCTATGGTCTCGTTGATGTTTGGAATCGGGAAGAAATCCCTTTTGGTAACCGCATTGAGACCTCGGAAATCGATACAAAATCGATACTTCTTGTCGCCATTATGCGATTTCTTCTCTACCAAAACGACCGGAGCGCTAAAAGGAGACACTGAAGGGCTTATAATCTTTTCGCGTAGCATTTCGTCTACTTGTTTCCTTAAGATTTCCTGTTGTTTAAAAGGTACGCGATACGGGGCTTTAGCTATAGGTGAACTATCTCCGATGTCGATTGTGTGCTGCACTAGGGTAGTGGCTTGTAATGGCTTGTTGTCTGTCGCGAAGATATCCGCATAGTCATCCAGGAATTTTCGCATTTTTTCCTGATCCGCTGTTGGGAGATGCTGGAGGTTGTACCTTTCACCGGTTTTATCGCCCTTCCTTGGCATCTCCTCGATGTTCATCTGTACGGAAGCCACATTTGTCAAAGTTGCTAGGGTTGTGTTTTTCTTGATGATCTGAGGTATTGGTGATACGTTCAAAATCCTTACGACAATGTGGGGTCCGTCACTTGTGTGAGTGTCTTCGATAGTAGCTAGAGACCGTGCTACAAATACTCCCGTAGTTATGGGACTTGGTTCGCAAACTCTTGTGCCCGGTGTGAGCCGGCGATCAACCAGGACACTTAAATCGCAACCGTGGAAAGCTGGGATCTCCACTTCGTTTCTAGCTTTGACTAGCCTTGAGTTTCCCAAATCGTCATTCAGGGCAGAGAAATCAACTGGCAATACTTCTCCCTCATTCGGCCAGTCGTCTCTTGCTTGACCCTTGGTATCGTAAGAATCATTTGGTCTATTGTTGTGCTCGGTAGTGGATGAGCCTCCACGTATACTGTTGGACAAATCAGGGGTATCGCACATGTCGTTGCGAGCTGTGCAAACCGGTACCAGTGTGGATGGGCGAGGATCCGTATTATCACTTCTGTGATCTGCAATATTCGCGCCCATTTCCGCTTCGACTTTTTCTCGTTCGGTGCGCATACGGTCCTCTCTACTGTCCGTCTTCTGTACATTCGCAATTATGCTCCCATTGCACAGGAAATCCCTATTTTCCGCAACCCATCGACACGTATTTGCCAACACTCCCTCTGACAGTTGAAGATTTAACTCTCCAAGCGGCGATTCCCCTACTAAGCTATTTGTGATTATAGCTCGGTGGCTAGGTACAGAATGCTCATCGTACATGGGGAGTCGGCAACCCCTTATCATCATGACGTCATCCCGATAGTCAAATATCGGTCGATAACTCCTAATGAAATCCATTCCAATGAGGCCATCCGACGGGAAGCTCAGGTCGTCCCCACAGATAACGCACTCATGTGAAATAGTTCCATTTGGCAGCTGGATCTCTAAGTCCGCAATTCCTTTCCGATTTAGGATTTTTCCTGATATGTCCGTGATAACTGTGGTAGAGTTATACCGTCTGCTAATTCCTAGGTCCGTGGCTACGCTATCCTTAATTAGGGAGACAGCTGCTCCGCTGTCGATTAGCCAGGTAGTACAAATGTCTTTAATGAATAAGTCTATAAACTTTGCGTTGTCCGTCTTTATATGGAGTATGGTCGCTGTATGGTTGGTCGTTCCTGTAGTTATCTGGGCTGCTGATCGATCCGGCGCGGGAAGTTTAAAGAACAGATCTCTCCTTGTTTGCCACAGTGGTAGCAGAAAACGGAT
The DNA here is from genome assembly GCA_964058915.1 of Tetropium fuscum. Lineage (NCBI taxonomy): Eukaryota > Metazoa > Arthropoda > Insecta > Coleoptera > Cerambycidae > Tetropium > Tetropium fuscum. The sequence continues at coordinate 24,287 of CAXKVY010000289.1, read as the reverse complement.
TTGGGGTGAATGCATCCCCTGGAGAAATGTCCAATATTTCCACAACGGCGGCACCTATCTCTCATGTACGGGAATTGTTCCAGAAAGGAGGTTCGTCTAGGAGCCCGACCTCGAGTCGCTGGCCCAGAGTTTCTTGCTGCTTCCCGTATTTGTCTCCTTCTGTCGCTCCCTATCTCGCGGTCTGCCGTCGTAGTGTGGCCAAAATCTTCTCCTGCTTGGCTTCTTCCATCCATAGTCTGGATTCTTCTGATGTTGGACATCCTGGCATCATACCTGGTTTCCGGCAGCATCCTCGAGACAATTTCTTCGCACTCCTCGGCAACCTTTAAACAATCATTGAGATTGTAAAATTCTCCCGCTCGGAGAACCTCGTTGGCCAACCTTCCATCCAATCCTTCGACGAACTGATTTACCAATAGCAAATTTCTATGATATAACTTCTCCATGGAGATCAATGAATTGGCTGGAAACATCTTGTTTGCCACTACCTTGAGTCTCTGAGCATACTCGCCTAACGGTTCTCCGGGGTGTCGAATACACATCTCCAATTCTCTTTTTCCCGCGTTGACGGTCAGTCTTCTTCCAAACACTCTTCGAAACCAGGTCCTCATGTCCACCATGCTGGTAGGTCTTTCAATGGACAGTAACGCACTATAATACTCTCGGGCCTTGTCCTTGAGTTTCATTTCGATGGTTCGTAGGATTTGCGATTCCGTCCAACCATATTGGATGCCGACGCTGTTTACCGCGTCGAGAAACATCTCATAATCCGCACCTCCGCCGAAACTGTCGATCTGCGACACGTCTGTGTTATTTCCAAACGTCAATCTTCTTAAATAAAAGTTGAGATCGTCTATTTGTTGGGACGACGGTCCTTCCGTTACCGTTGCTGACCCTGATTGCAAAGGGGCAGCGTCCGAGAGCGCCACCCTAGGCGTCGTCCTAGTTGCCGTTATAGTCGTCGTTGCTGGCGTCCCCGCCGTAGTCGGAGTCTGTACGTACAAAAGGTTAATATCTACGTCTGTCGTAGCCATCGATTTTATTTCACCTTTTGTCTTCGGTGGTGTCCTGAGTTATTGTCTCCTTATCTTGCACGCGGTTACCCTTTCGCTTAAATCCGTACTAGTTTTGATTCGACTGTGTTCACCTATATTTCCCCACTGGACTAAGTTATTTTACCTAAGGAATACCTTTACCTACGTACCGAGTACGAATACTCACACAATATTGCTGAAAGAGAGTATTAATTAACGGTTTATCAAATAATATAAAATACGATCGACTTAGCACCTGAAAGAAAAAAGAAGATATCGATTAATACGGGATTTTCTTCAGTGCTACCCTCGGGAGATAGCTATCTACCCAGTGTATCTACCACTGAACTCCTGCAATGAAAAGAAAGACTAGGCACTAAGTTGAGTATCGCTTTCATTCATCAAATTTTCTTTGGTTATCAGATACGTGTGTCTATGCGCTTAGGTGCTCAGGTTATTACTATATCTAGGTCAACTATGGAGTCTGATTTTATTTACTTGATAGCCCTTAGAAAGGCTAGGTCGGCGATGTAATACATTACTTTTTAGGAACCTCTTACCGCAACTCATTTGCATGACATAAGTGATATACCTTTCAGTACCAGGTCCGTGTCAATAATACTAACTTTGTTCCGTTAAATGTTTCACAGTTCGGCTAGTTTGGTGCTATCTATAAGGATTCATCTTTCAACATATGGGCTGATTGCGCAAACAAATCAGAGGACCGCTGGATATTCCTGCCAATTTCCCTAACATATCCCTACTGGGCGGACGAATAGATACTTTTCGATACTTAAACGTGCCGTACATATACTCGTCCCCATAGACCCTATCTATGAAATGTGAATTTACTATTTTGTACTATTTCGCTTTCACCTACGTTTCCCTCACAACTATGCTAGTCACAACGAAACATTTCCACACATGACATTACACACGGCTGGCCGTTCCGGTGCATGTCGCACGCATACTCTTTTATACTTCTCAGGTAATTGAGACCAATCACTCTTAAGTTGGCTGGAGTGTCCTTTGGATGCCCCGGATTCGGATCATACCTCTATGCTTATGACACATATGCCTACTAGAAGGTCATAGATGCACTGTTTTTAACCCCATAGTCTAATACATCGTCATCATAGAAGGCTTGAAGAAACTTACTATATTATGGTAATTATATCCTGTCCTTTATTCAACCTATTAAATATATAACGGAATTATAGCGCCAATACTCCACTACCTAGGAAGTAACCCTCTTATTTGACAGGGTCACTGACCTCCAGGTACTATTTCCTCGGCATTTGCGGTAAAATTACAACTGCCCTATAGTAAAACCTTGACTAATTCGTTATTTTATGAACGAATTTTCCGTATTTTCTATTACTTGAATACTGGGATTTATCAAAATTTAAAACAACTTTAAGCTAAATTCATTTTGACCTAATTACTCAATTCTGGTTTCGGTATGCCAAATATACCTATCGTCATTCCGCAAATGAGTTGTTGTGACAACGAGAAGCGATATTTACTCAGCTACTTGAAAATACTACTTATTTATTATCACTTTTGTGTGGCTATAATTACGCTGTTCACTGTGAAACTTATTCGTACGACCTAGGGTAGCTTCTGCGCATTATAATAACTTTCCTTTATCTCGACCTCATAAGGGAAGCTTTTCGAGGTCGGATCGGTCTGTGAGTTTACTATTTACCTAAATATAAAATTTGTAACAATTAATATCTCCTGATTGATCTACTAATTCCTTGTTCCTAACACCTGAAATTTCTTGGTCATCTTCTCAGGGGAAATGACACGTTATTTCCTTTCTTTTTTTTTTTTTTTTTTTTTACTATTGTCCAAAACGATAATGTGACAGGTACGTATTTCAGGTAACTGCATATGAGGTACTCGAAATCGTGGTAAGGGAGGATAAGGAAATGACACTATCCAAAACCGGTCTCAGTTTTGGCTCTCGAACGATGACCTGGATATAGTGTCGGAAATCCGGAAAGGAACACCCCCGGGGAGCAGTCTCACCCCCCGTACTTGTAGATAGACTTGGTTATGGTGCTGGGTAATACTCTTTGGGTGCGGCCTCACACCCTAATTTGGCCTGGACAAGAGCATCGGAGGATAAACAATACCGCTCTGGACAATGGTCATTAAGTGACTCTATCAACATACACAAACGCCATTTCCCCTCCTAAAAAGACACAATAGTTAGGTAAACTACTTGACGGGCTTCATGCCTGTCTTATAGTACCCTAATACTTAAATTAGGATTAACAGGTGCTTATGGCTAAGGCAGGTTCTGACCGCAATAAGAATTACCTGTTTATTATCCCTGGACACACTTTCTTGTAGGCGTTTATAAGAGGTATCTACCCCTTATAACCGTTTTTTGTTTGTTTATTACCTTTTTACTTTATACTCTATGCCTGTCTTGTCTTCCGAGATATTCCCTAATTAGTTGCAAATCATCCTTTCAGTTCTTTTGGTGGGTCGGTCACCCTATACATAATTTCGTAATGAAACCCTAACTCTAAATTGCGGCTATTGCAATCTTGACAAAATAAACCCTATTTTTTTTTTAAAGCTTTATTTATTTACTCGACTAAATATTATTAAGCGTTAAGCACTCTGTGCGCAATCAATGGTTCCCTACTCTAACTATTTCAAATTTATTGAGTATTGTGCGTCACCTGGCTCTACTTATTTATACTTAACTTAAATATAATTTTCCCTTTTCTAACTTTTCTCACTTAAAGCAGGTGACACTAATACAAAACAAATTTTGATTTAACGACTTTTCGTCGGAGCCCTTCACACGTTCTGTCATTTTCCAGTGGTGGGTAGCTACGTATTTCAGATAACTACCCTTGCCTGCCTAGTCCGAAATTTGGCTTTTCCGTTTTCTTTTTGAGAATATCAATTTATACCTCTCGTATGACATTTCACCTTTTTTTTTTTTAATACACTTCATTTAAATAACAGAGCAGTTCGCGATTCCTGATGTTTTATTTTGCATTTTCCTTTTAAATCGACTATACTTGATACCCAATTGACTCACATGTAACTTCAAAATCTGCAAACATTGACATGAGGTGCAAAATAAATCAGACCTCGAAACCTGACACCACTTGTAACCTTGCGGTATAGTTAGCTTGCCCTGGCATTTAGAATGCCAAGTCTCGAAAGGGAGAATTTTTACTGAACCTGAGAAATGGTGGCTGGCATGGGTTCCTCGCGAATGCTCGGTTATTCTACAACATTGAAGATTTAACTTACCTTGGGTTACTTCCCCTCTGTGGTCTGCTGGGCCAAAAGACGATACCTCGATGAGAGTTGAACCTGGACCCAACGAAACTGTTCGGAGATCAATTCACTGATCGCACTATGAAAGGTGAAATGCGGTCGAATTTATGGAATAAAAGATCTCTTTGGCTCTTCGGACAAGTTTATTTAACGAAATGGGTTGATATGACTCTAAGTTTATTAAGAAATTACCTTCCCTCTTAAAGGTATTTCGGGATGGTCCCGCTGAATTTACTTCCCTGAACAAATTAACAATAAACTACAGATTTAACTCTGTAGCTACCCTAACCAAGGTTGGAGTGTGTCTTTTCTGCAATTTAGAAAACAATGACGATTAACTTTGGGCCCTTATGCAATTTAGATTTGTTAAACCAAAATTCGTACTAACGCAATTGGTTGAGATGCACAAACACAAACTAACATTCGGACAACGGAAAAGCGTACGAACGTTAATTGGATGCAAGAACGCGCGTGGAACTGCTTAATTTTCGCTCTTCCATCGGTTTTATAATTTTGACTTGGGTAGTGGGAATTTCGGCCAAAAGGGCCACTTGTAGTATGTCTGATTCTATTAATTATTCTAATTTGGACTCTATTTGCGTTTTGTGGGCCTGTCTGCCAAAGAGGCAGATACGTTATTTTCTATTTAAGCAATCACAGCTTAAGGCGTGTTACTTCTTTATTTCCCAACTACCAAACTATTGGATTTTAAGAACCTCACTCCACCTTTTACATTGTTATAGATTTTCTAAGTGTACTTGACCAACCCCTCCTAAAATGATTTACAATCCTATAACTACCCGTACGAAGGCGACCTCGGTGGCCGGTTAACAAACTTCGTGTTTCCTTCCGTTTAGATAATGTATAATTTCGTTACTAAGAATAAACTTGGGAGGCTTGCCTAATTTATGCAATAGAGAAAAGCCTCCTAAAAACTCTACTGGCAATACTTTATGTCTTGAGCCTTGCTTCAACTTACATTATTTTACAATTTAATTTCTTTGACTAGGAACATTCGGTCTGTATCAATTTATACTTTAAATTCAATGATTTCTACGCAATTTGGGTGACATAACTCCACAATTTTGGCAGATTGTCATCGCGGAACCGGCATCTTGGCGACGCTAGACAATGCAACCTCTCTGATCCACACCGTATCGAATTGCTCGGGGCTATTTGTAAAGGGTGTTTTTGTCTTGTAAGGCAATAATTCTTTTTTTATGAGGGACTATTTCTTAACCGGCGATATTGTTACTTTCTATTTTATGATGTACTAGTTTCGTTATATATGATTCTTCTCGGAATTGGACCCTTTAAACATGTGTGCGCTTCGTACTTTTCGCCTTTTGTTCTTGTGACACTTTCTATCTGACCAATTCTTGGGCTCTTTGTTCTTTGCTGCAAGAAATAGGAACCCAAGATCCGGTTGATGTCACGGTTCGTTCTGCCTAATTCAAGTACGTGCTCTTTCACTGATATTCTGATATATTACCCTCTTGAAGTAGTTCCTAGAAGATGGGCCTCTGGATCCCTAGTTGTCGTTTTCCTTTATCCTAATATTAAATAATAATGGCCCGGTTTTCGTTTTGTTACAGATCGCTATAAATTATTGGAAGCACTTCAACAGATGAATGAAATGACATATCATTAATATAAATTATGAACATCATAAGACCTAGGACAGACCCATGTGGTACTCCATAATTGACATTCATAAGTTGAGACACATCACCTTTGAACATTGGCGGACAGTTGGTCAGTTGAATAAGACTTAAATAAATCCAAGGCATTGCCCTTGACCCTATAATATTCCATCAGTTCCGTAAGTGTGATTCATACTATCAAGTGCCTTGGATATGCAGTAAAATTCTTAGTTGCAGTCTTAGTCAAGAGCTTCTGAAATATTTTTATCTATGCTACAAATTAACTTCAGTTGAATTTAACCAAATCAAGCATCGGTTAGTCATTTCTTATTTTTAAAATATTCCAGCAATATATGTTTAATAGTATATGGAATTGGTACATTTTACCTTGCATTAAATGAGGTAGTTCTTTTATATGTCGTATGTGATGAAGTGGTAATGGCAAATCCAAGTTTTCCACCTCGAAAGCCCTCCGGATCATTGTTAAAAACTTTATAAACCATTACATTTTAGGACCTTTTTTAGTTTTTGTCAATTTTTAACACCGAGGACTTGTGTTACGGCTAAAGTCACTATGTACTATGGCCGTAACATTGGTAAAATTGAGAAAATCTGAAAAGTCCCAAAATTTAATGGTTTTCCAAATATTTAACAATTATGCGGAGGGCTTCCCCAGTTAAAAAACTTTGATTTTTCTTTACATATAAAAAAAATCAGAACTACCTCATTTGATGCAAGGCACTTGTTTGGTACGATTTCCATGTACTATAAGAGCAACTCAAATATTTTAGAAATAATCGCTGTAATTGAACTCTAGTATTAAAACAGCCTTTTTATGCACTGAAGTACTTTGTGATTTCTTTTAAACTTCATAATAAAGCCCGTGTTAAATGAAGACGTTTATTAAATGTGCAAAACAGGTTGTGCATGAACATCATTAACTAATTTTAGGACATAGGACTAATTTTAGGACACTATTAATGTTATAAATATATTTAGACTTACTATTTTTGTTATTGTCATGTCATATAATTTCTTTGATTTCCCACTCATAAAATGGAAGCAGAAAAAATATTTATTTCTATTAGGTGCTTTTTGTAAAATTCTGAAAACTCACAACACATGATCAATAAGATCAAACTTAAACATTAAGGTAAATATAATATCATAGGAGTAAGAAATCATTAGCAGTTAATTTTATTTTTACTTTCTCTGTTTTTGAAAATAACCCAAAAACGCTGTTTATTATATTTTAAAATATGCTCATTATTTAACTTCAACTTCGCAACCTTAATTTAGTTTTTGTATTCTCTTTTAAGGTAATATATAATATGTAGGTAATCTGCTGGTCTGGGGATATTTTTCTGGCGGGCAGTATAAGAATTGTTTCGGTCACCTCAGGCCGGTGATAATTTTTTAATATTCTAGATATTAACTCACCGCTCAAGTAAATTATTGAGTGAAAATGTATCATAGATGATTCGGGAATATTGGAAATGTAAAAAAAATCCTTGCGATGATGTTTTGTTCGGAAACATAGAAACATTTAAAAAACTTATTTATGAATCTATTTATTTTTGTGTGCTGGTTGGCTGCCAATCCAGAAAGGTAGGGTACAATCAAATTATTTTGGTAGTCTCTATATTCACTAATATCTGCTCACAAAAATCAAAAAAATCTAACACACATTAATAAAGAACTTACATAATCTCCAATCAAGACTGCTGCAACGATCAACACAGTTAACTTGTAAAACATAATGAATCAGCAACACAAAGTACTAAATTGCCTTTTTCAGAGAATGACAATTTCCCTGTTGATATTTGAGTCTTTTATATTTTTATGACTTGCAACTGCGTAAACGATCGGGGGACTATCATATCTCGGTAATGACGAAACGCCATTGTTGTAGATTGCTGTAATGGGCATTAAATAATGAACTGGCTTGGGTTTGTTCGTTGGTTGTTGTAAGCGTTATGTTTATATAGGCATAAGAATAATAACAAATTGCTGATAAGTCTAATTTTGAAAATCTATATTCATACGAGCTGTTAATAATATATGATACTAAAAAATGATTTTCTTATGTCCATCGATTATATTATGTGTATCGAATTCATTTATGTACAAATTGATTACTTGGGAGAGAAAAAGCTGATAAGTTCCATTGTTTCTGCATCACCAGAAATGCAATCCTTGCTCAAAATCTTAACGGAGGAGATGAAAAATTATTGACGGAATCGACAAAGTCAAGAAAATACAGCTTAAGTAGAAGAGAATTTAGTGTTTGATGGTTCTATATGAATTCTACAAACTCAGAATTTGAATTTACCTGAAGAGTTAAACTACCTGAATGATAGTTGGTTAGAGAAATTATAGTCAGAAGATCTGTGCAAGGCGCACTATGTTTTTTCTTTCTTTCTTTCTTTCTTTCTTTCTTTCTTTATTTATTTATTTATTTATTTATTTATTTATTTATTTATTTATTTATTTATTTATTTATTTATTTATTTATTTATTTATTTATTTATTTATTTATTTATTTATTTATTTATTTATTTATTTATTTCTTTCTTTCTTTCTTTCTTTCTTTCTTTCTTTCTTTCTTTCTTTCTTTCTTTCTTTCTTTCTTTCTTTCTTTCTTTCTTTCTTTCTTTCTTTCTTTCTTTCTTTCTTTCTTTCTTTCTTTCTTTCTTTCTTTCTTTCTTTCTTTCTTTCTTTCTTTCTTTCTTTCTTTCTTTCTTTCTTTCTTTCTTTCTTTCTTTCTTTCTTTCTTTCTTTCTTTCTTTCTTTCTTTCTTTCTTTCTTTCTGTCTTTCTTTATTTCTTTATTTCTTTCTTTCTTTCTCTCTCTTTCTTTATTTCTTTCTTTTGAAAACTTTCTTTAAAATAAATTTCGTAAAAAAAATAATGTCTTCATAAATTGTGTGTACATTGTTTGTTTAAACAATATATCATTTCAGTATCTGATTTAAAATAATATATAAGAATAAACATTTAAAAAAAATCAAAAGTCCATGAGGACTAAGAAATTTGCTTCACTGACTCGACTATTACTTATGTGTTTATTATTACCTAAAATTTTGTACCTTATAATATAAATATCTTTTTAGTTAATGATCTAGATGAAAATTAACTCTAAATTCTAATCTGGAGAGGGTTGAGTTGCTAGCAAAATATTTTGAGGTGGAAGAGATGGTAATTGTTTTCAAAGGATACAGATAAGAATCAAGTCGAAATTCCGCCAAGTAGGTGCAGGCTAATATCTCACTTTACGTATATACGAGTAGCTACCTTATGGAAGGATTGAGTTGCTACAGAACATTTTGGAATTCTCCTCAGCTTGCTCCTTGCCTGCTCCAGGAATTGTGTGGTAACATAGGCTGTTACGCAACAGGTTAATAAAATATCTTTTAATAAAAATTACATAACATCTTTACAAAAATAGTCTTCCTAATGTTTGTTATGTTTGTTGACATAATAATTGATGTTTAACCATTAAACATATCTCACAAATGAATTAGAATACGATTTTGCAAATTTACTGTTTCAACGTGTACTTTCCAAAATATTAAAAATTTTTGTATTTCGTCAAGATATACCAGACGTTGACGCTAACTTGGTTCTTTCAAAGAGCTTCTTGTATATTATTATAGAGGTATCAAGTAATTATTAACAATAGATTTACAATTATGGTAGTTATATATGTAAGTAAATATGGTATACCTGATTACTAGTAAATTTAATTGATACAGTAATCTTCAATTTTAAATCGTTTCTATATTTAAAACATTACGAGACCAATATATAAATAAGTTATGCTTATAGTATCTATAATGCTAACAGAGTAACAATAAGGCTAATAGTATCTATGAGCTCTAGGCAGGTGTTTAAGGAAACCAAATATAATATTTTCCCCAGATTTGTAATAGATTTATATACGAGTTTGATAAATTGTTGACAATTATTTGAGATAAATAAGTTTATTATGTGTTTTAAACTTATACTTTAAAATTATAATTTAAGTAAATCGGTTTTCAAATTGTTAGTTTTCACTATTAGTAGGGGATTGTTAGGTTAATGATTCTAAGCAACAATTTATATAATTCAATGGGGGGTTCCGATATACACTAATTCAGGTAGTTGAGGAATATATAACGTTTATTGTTTTGTGATATATTTTTTAAGTAATCAATAATTGAAGAATTATATTATAGCTTGAGAAGTCATATATAATTTTATGATAGTAGTAGTAGTAGTGGGTATATATACATTCAAATTTATCTTCAAAAATACTATTAATTACATTTTTTTGTCTTTACACACATGTTTACTTATTGCTGTGTTAAGTTGTTAAACCCATGTAATTAGATATTTCGTTACAAAAACAATTCTTAGCCGGTAATAATTTTTTGGGCCACACAAACTCCAATATCTTCCAAAATCTTTTTTCCGTCATTTTCACACTTATCTACTTTATCAGAGCCGCACTTCTCCACTTTCTCTTTCAGCTGGGAAATTTGTGCTACTGCTGCAGCTACATCAACCTCTATTTTGGTGGGAAGGGTCGTGATGTCTTGTTCGATCTTGATAGCTAACTTAGCCAGGCATTTTACAGACGAAAATCCGTGACCACACTTCTTGATTTCCTGCTTGATGTTCTCTATTTCGTCCACTATTTTCTTTACCTGAAAATATTTGAATTATAATGATGTCAATTTAAAACTACTTATACTAAATTGTAATCAATCTTACCCTATCTAATGCATCTTGAGCGTGAGATATGGCTTTATTAATATTGTCTGAAACACAGTGAACCATGTCCTCTGAGAGTTGATTAGGCAAGTTCACCAGATTATCTTCGTTTCCTTTAAGGCACTCATCAATGTTTACACCAGCGTTCTTTGCCTTTTCCTTTAATTGATCTAGTTCCGCTCGAAAGCCGTCCTCCATTCCTTGCATTTTATTCCTTGCCTCCGATTGTATTTTATCCGCTATTTCATTCACTTTGTTTTTGGCATCATCTAGAGCTTGTTGTGCATGTGCCACGGCTCTGTCAACTTCTTCCCTAAGTCTATGCAAGAGGTCATCAACTTTGTTTCTTAATTCTGGCGCGCTACGGTCCTCATACTCAATATCTGCACCATATACCTGAGAGCATAATAGATATTTTTATATATTTTTTTATTAACAAAAACATATACATATTCATACTCGTATGTTCACTTTCTTGTTGTGTTTGTTATTATGACAATTTGGATATGTTATGGCCGAGAAGCAAAGTACAAAGAAATATTACGTAATCATTATTGGTTTAAGCTAATTGGGATAAAAATGTGTGTTCAAAGGTAGAGAAAAACTTTAAAAATTAGGTTCAAACATGGTTATTTTCTGTCTAGGTAAATCAATAACTATTGAAAAATTAAATATCTTCAGTTTCATTGATCATATCATGTAGCGACTTAAAATATTGTGTTGTAGGCATTTAGTTCATATAGAGTTATTCGCTCGTAGAGCTCGCTCGTGCTCAAAATCTTTATTTGTTTAGTAAAACTTTCCTCACGAGGTTTGTTTATACTATTTTTCACATTTTGTGTTAGTCATTATAAGTAAATAATCATAGATATAAAAGCATTACAAAGTTGGAAATTTAAAAAATTTCATAGTAAATACCTAGACATAGCTTTGGTGATTTGTATAACCAAACAGTTGACAAGTTACAAAATTGACTCACAAGTTACAATTGATTGTAAGTTACACATTAAGTATAAAAATGAGCCTTACTACTGAAACAATTTAGACAAATGTTCTGAAGACATTTCAATGTTATAATTTTTTACTATTAATAGTAGGGTAATTTCTTTTCTACCAATGTTTAATCAAATCTTCTGAATATCTGGTATTAATACATAAATTTGAAAATAGATTGTTGTTCAACAAAAATGTGGCATAATCGATCGCCATAAATTATTGGAAGTACTTCAACAGATGAATGGAATGACATATCATTAATATAAATTAACAGATCCATGTGGTACTCCATAATTGACATTCATAAGTTATCACATAAGTTCATAAATTCATAAGTTATTAGATACATCACCTTTGCACATTACACATTGTTGACGGCCAGTTGGTCAGTTGAAGACTTAAATAAATCCCTAAAGTTATTGCTCTTGCTCTATAATATTCCAATTCCATAAGTGTGATTCACACTATCAAGTGCCATGGATATGCATTAAAATTCCGCAGTGCTTAGTCAAGAGCTTCTGAAATATTTTTATCTATGCTACAAACTGACTTCAGTTGAATATACCCAATCAAGCATCTTTTAGTTAGACCTGTGTTTTGGCAAAAGTCACTATGTATACACTTTTAAGTAGACTAAATTTGCAACAAAATGTAAACAATTTGGTCACGGTAACCCAAATAGTTTCTAAGATACAGATAAAATTTCCAAAAAATAGGAAATTGAATGTTCTTTTTTAATTTTTCGTCAGTGTCAACTAAGGACTCATTTTAAGGCAAAAGTCATCATATACGTTATTAAAGTACACTAAATTTGCAACAATACGAAACCAATTTGGTCCATGCAGATTTGATAGTTCCTGAGATACAACTATTAGAAGTTGTTGAGGTAAGTAAATATTAAATAGGCCAGTCATCGCACATCGCAAACTAACGGCTAGTTCTGATTTTTTTAAATGTTGTTAGAACCTTCAGGTTTGCAGCTTCTAAAGACCTGTGCTAACTTCGCAGCACTCAAAAAACCGAAAATTTCGCTGTATCTTCTGAACTATGCGTTTGTTCATAAAGCATCAACATTTTTTTATTGATATATTATGTATATCATATACATATATGATATATAGTGACACACAGTGGCGGCTCTTGGGGATTTTCAGAGGCTGGGCACAAAAAAGTAAATAATAAATGCAGAATCTAACCCCGCAGATATGAAATAAAAATTTGCAGTGCGTGAAGAAATCAAAATGACTTGTTATTCGTGTGACTGCACCGCGTTTCAGGTTATATGCTGTATAAGAATTGTTGCGGTCACCTCAGGCCTGTGATCATTTATTAATATTCTAGATATTTACTCACCGCTCAAGTAAATTGTGAAAATGTATGATAGATGATTCTGCAATATTGAAATTGTAAAAAAAATCCTTCAGAGATATATCAAAAATTAATTTATAAAACTATTTATTTTTGTGTGCTCTTTGGCGGCCAATCCAGAGAGGTAAGGTACAATCAAATTATTTGGGTTAGTCTCTATATGCACTAATATCTGCTCATAAAAATCCAACAAAATCTAACACAAATTAATAAAGAACTTACATAATCTCCAACCAAGACTGCTGCAACGATCAACACAGTTAACTTGTAAAACATAATGAATCAGCAACACAAAATACTAAATTGCCTTTTTCAGAGAATGACAATTTCCCTGTTTGATATTTGAGTCTTTTATACTTTTATGACTCGCAACTGCGCAAACGATCGGGGGACTATCATATCTCGGTAATGACGAAACGCCATTGTTGTAGATTTCTGTAATGAGCATTAATTAATAAACTGGCTCGCGTTTGTTTGTTGGTTGTTGAGAGCGTTATGTTTGTATAGGTATTTCAACATATTGCGATATTGATGTATCAATTTAATAAGAAATCGCTGATAAGTTTAATTTTGCAAATCTATACTCATACGAGCTGTTAATAATATCATTATAAAAATGATTTTCTTTGTGCATCGATTATATTATGTGTATCGAATTAATTTTAGTACAGATAGATTACTTGGGAGAGAAAAAGCTGATAAGTCGGTGCGTTCCATTGTTTCTGCCATGCAACTACTGGGATTTGATCAGATTGGACGATGTTAAAATGAAAGAGAGCGTTTTGGGTTGGTAGGAATATGTATATATACATATATACACATATATACACACATTATCTCAGAGTCCTGAGTTCGTCGCGTATGCTTTAAAGTTAGACGGGGAAATCTTGATATTGATACATTTGGAATTATATTACCTGATGTACTCTCATGGTGTCAATGTTAATCCTGTAGTGGCTAAAACTTCACATAACCACTAAGATTCACAAACTAACTTTGTCGGATACTACTGAATTTCGTTGCTCGAGAGATTAATTCAAATAACTTCAAACCCGAATATATATTTAACGTCTTAACATAATAAATTAAGACAACAATAAAACATTTAACTTAAACAAGTTTGTACACTAAACCAGATGCATCGCGCCAATAATAAATCTATCTATATGTGACAAAAAGCTAATCACTAGGGGTGAGTAGACCTGACTCTAATAAAACAATGTTAACTAACTTTCCGCTTACTGAACTATTTGATATTAAACCCGAATTGACTGTACGAGAGCCTGACGGAAATTCCATAATTTTGGCTAAGATTGTCGCTCTAGCCTTCGTTGGACGTTACGAAAGGATGACCTTTCATCCCTTTTAAGTAATACCACCTACCGGGGGTACATCTCAACCAATCATACGGGATCTAGTTTACCCCTTACATAATCTCAGGAAACTATTCCCGTACGCTAACGACATCTGGCTGCAAAATAAAAACTCAACATTTTACATGACATTGATAGATAATAACAATATTTGTGTTTGCATTGTGGGGTGACCCTTTATACACATATGAAGAGAAAACCCTATTTAGGCTTAGATCCTTCATTCTCCAAAATAATACAATTATGATATTTCTGAGATACTCTTTCTGCATTCATTAGTTAGCTGCTCCTACGTTTTCTGAAAGTATAATTCTAATATTATCTTCGGGGTAATGCTTGGCTATTTCGCTATTTCGTTTACCGGATACCATAAATTAAGTGACACTTCTAACTGGCAACTAACCCAAGGAATAACAATTCATGATTTTACTGTCGAATCTTTAAGAGTCCCTGATTTTATGAGACGTACCGCCGGGGAACCTAAATTAAGCCTACCGAAGGGACACTAAGATTTTAGATATTTTACTTTTTGTCAGTTCGGCGTCACACATCTGTTTACGTTTTGAAATTTAGATATGATATAGTACTTAAAGAGAAAATACAATACAAGATAAATTACCCATTTAATGGGGACCTTCTTAGAATATCTGGCAATAAATAAAAGACAACCGAATTTTGGGTCGATCTCATACTTCGCGAACAAAATTATAGGCCTGGACTGTGCCATTTTGTTACATCCATCACCAAAAATGCTTGCTCAAAATGGTTAGCAGAGGAGATGAAAAATTATTGACGGATCGACAAAATCAAGAAAATACAGATTAAGTAGAGCAGATTTTAGTACTTGATGGTTCTATACAAATTCTAAAAACTCAGAATTTGAATTTACCTAAAGAGTTGAACTACCTCAATGAAAGAGTTGGTTAGAGGGATCATAGTCAGAAGAAGATATGTGCAATGTGCACCAGCTTTCTCTTTCTCTCGTTTGAATAGTTTCTCTGAGATAAATTTCTTTAAAAAAATAATGTTTTCATAAATTGTGTTTACATTGTTTAAACAATATAAATATTTATTTCCGCATATTGAAATGATTCTGATTTAAAATAATATATATAAATAAATATTTAAAAAAAAAAAAAATCCCTGAGGACTAAGAAATTAGCTTCATTGACTCGACTATTACTTATGTGTTTATTAAGCCTAACCTTGAAAATATTATTTCTTAAATATAAATATGTTTTCATTTGATGAACTAAATGAAAATTAACTATACATTCTAATATGGAGAGGGTTCAGTTGTTAGCAAAAATTTTTAAGGTTCAAGAGATGGTAAGTTTTTTCAAAGGATACAGACAAGAAGCAAATCGAAATTCCGTCACGTAGATGCAGGTTAATATCTCACTTTATGTATATACGAGTAGTTACCTTATGGAACGGTTTAGTTGCTACAGAACATTTGAAGATCCTCCTCAGCTTACTCCTCCGCTGCTCCAGGAATTGTGTGGTAACATAGGCTGTTACGCAACAGGTTAATAAAATATTTTGTAATAAAAATTACATAACATCTTTACAAAAACAGTCTTCCTAATGTTTGCTATGTTTGTTGACATAATCGGAATGGACACATTTTGAGTATGAGAGGAATAAACTAACGACACAGAATTTTATTCATTAATTTTTTATACCGGTGTGGAATAGAATTTTGCCAAAATTTGTTGACTAGGGTCAAAATTTTGAAAATATGAATACATTTTTCCTCGAGTAAGAGATGAACAAACGCATACACAAAATTTTGTCTTAATTTTTAGTTTCATAATTATGGAATAGAATAAAATTGTGATTAAGACCCTTTGGGTACTTTTATAGTTATCACCTGCTACTTTGACCCTTGCATACTCTCCACAATTCGAGTAGAAGATGAACAAACAAATACACAGAATACGTTACCTTTGACAAGCTGTAGTCTGAGACAGCACCAATTCATTGTGATTCAATTTTAAATCCTTACTAACATATTTCAGTTTGTTATATGATTTTCTACAATGTCTGGTTTTATATGCTAATTGTATGTATCTATATTCAACACAAAAACAGCGTTTTTGTGAGGACTATTCCTACGTTTAGTATTTTTTAAAAATATAAGTGCCATAAACACACACACAAATATATAATGTATCTATATTATTTTATCCTCAGTATATAGTGGTATAATTTTCATTAAGAAACTACTTTTTCCTACCGTCGCGTCGCCTGTGACTTTACTACATGTTTTTTGTAGTTTTTTGGAGTCAGTCTGTATTCAACACAAAACGATATTTCTGTTCCTTCAAAAAATTCATGATATAAACCTATGATCCGCCTGGGATCAGTTTCCAACTAAAGTTTTTGTGTTGTTATCCGTTGCCAACGATTTGCAAACGATCTATACTACAGACCACCTCCAGACACGCTATGTGGTAAATTTTAGTCCATTGGTCTGTGATGAACACGTAAAGTAAAGTCAGATGGTGCTTCGGCGCGGAAACCCGGGAATTTTTTGAAAATAGCATCAAATATAAACGTAGCTAGTTGCTTTGTCCTCATCATTCTTACTAAATTTTTATTAGCCATACAGCAATATAAATGTATGTATAATATGCTATATAAAACAAAAATGAGAACACTAAATAACAATCAATTACAAAATTATCATTATGCCAGTTGTCATTAGGAATTTAAAATTTTATACCAAATTATGTACTATAATACGGATAACAAAAATTAACTGGACATTCTGAAGACGAATTTTACCTTAATTTTTCCTTTGGTTGCAGAAATTCTGTTGGTAGAAATGATTCAAAAATTAATTGTATAAAAGTAAGTGTATTTAATCATTGTATATTTTACAAAACGTCATTTATTAGACAGCAGGTGATGGAGACAAACTTACCTTTCGAAATTTCGGGGAAATCAGAATAATGCTTATACCTAATTTTCAGAATATCCACAAATTGTGCAGTACGATGGCATTACTAGCATACAATAAAAAAAATTAATAACCGTTTAGCAAGAGACAGGAGCACAACATTTTTACAGTGAATACAAAAAATGACAGTATATTCCTGTCATTTATCGTAATTGACAGAAAACGTGGACATTTAGATAACGTTTATATCATGGATGTTGCTGCCATCTACTGAAGTATAGTGAAACTGGTAAAGTTGGTTATAAAAATGATTAGAGAATTCTTCAATATTTACATCAACCAGCAGCTCCTCCACCTCCATTCTACACCAAAACCAACGAACATGAAATATATGAAATTGCAAAAGCTAGAGTGGGATGCAGATAGAGGACTGATTTTCATATCTGCTTACGGCTCTGTATAGTTCTCTGGGATCCAGACTAAAATCAACTTGAAATATCGACATGTGACTGTTGATTGTCACTTTATATATGTGATTTTTCTTAGTGATGAGCTGTTAATGAAAATTTTGAAAGAAAATTTCCCGATCGTCAAGGACGAAATCTGGGGGTTCTAACTCTTCTAAAATTTCAATGAGCGGTATAAAATAATATGCTAGGACTGCAAAAACAAAAACACTTTATTTAGTCAGCTCTCAAAGAATACAATCATTTGTCGAAAATAATCATATATGCACAAACCTCAATATCGTTCGAAATATTTTTCCCATAATGCCGCACTTTCGATATTTTTTCAGAGACACAGGTCAGCACTACAGTACTGAATAGCTCGTAGATATGATTTGTTGTCTCAGCTGTGATATTCGTTATTTCAGCTGGTAAGGTGGCGAAGTCTTCCTGGACCTTAGTAAATGTATTCGCCTTACACGATACAGAGCGAGGACCGAAACCGCACTTCTCGAATTCGGTCTGGAGGAACTCTACTTCCAGAGCTACTTTATGTCCCTGAAAATATTTCAGATGTGATTAATGTTGTGCGATTTACTTCAATATTCGTTATGTTACAAATTACGCATTACAAATTAAGCATTATTAGCAATATCAAATGAAAATTACCTGATCATATGCATATTGCGCAGACGATATGCCATCGGCGACCTTCTCTGACGTACATTGATACATCTCTCCTGCCACTTCATAGCGCAAGGTCACCAATTTAGTTTCATTTTCTTGAAAGCACTCATTTATGTTTTTACTATGGTTTTTTGCCAATTTGTTTATTTGGTATATTTTCTCTAGAAATATATCGCTGGCATTTCTTATTTGATCCATTGCACTCATTGTTTCATCGTTTGCCATTTTAAACAATGCGGATTTGCTGAAATCTATAGTTGCAAGTGCATCTGTCATGGCATCGGCAACAACTTTTCTAAGTTTTTCCAGAAGATGATAAAATGCGTTTTCCAGTTGAAGCTCATTAAAATCCTCATATCGAGTATCTTCTCCATTCACCTGAAGCTATTAGAAATATTCGATTAAATTTGATATATTTTTCTCAGACACACTAAATATGTATGTTTCTTTTCTTATAATTAATTCATGCTATTTCCGGCATGCGTTTAGTTTGTCAATTAAATAACTCCTATTCAGCCTATAATTTTGGTCAATTTTTTTTATGTTAATATCAATATAGTCCAAGCAACGAAAGTGTAAAACTGAGTTGAGGAACATAAAAAACATATAGGTAGTCTTGTAAATTGGTACATTGATTTCTGGAAACATATGAACATCTGCTAATTTAGAGAAATTGTGTTTAAACTTCCTCCATGCAAACATTTCTCCACAGCGACTTACATTGAAACACATATTGATAAGTTTTATATGATTTTATTTCATTATAAATATAACAAAAAGTTATCGTATTATATACGTGTTCATCTGTTGACACCCCTTCCCCCGCCACGTCATTAAAACCTCCTTCCTAGTTTATTGCATAAAAATGTAAACAAATTGTAGAAATAGATTGTAGAAATAATACATTAGTTCAGTGATAGGGTGACATATAGCACAAATAATGACCTTGTAAAAAATGGGGGAAATTTTTTTAGTAGCTTATATACAGTTTTCAAGGGTGCTGAACGTGAACCTGAACTCTACCACCTATAATGTTTTCGAGAACAAAAGTTATTAAGCTAAAAACAGTTATATTTCTTTTTGTTTTTCCGTTATAACACCCGAGTTATTCGTTTCCCTCTCTTAGTATATGTTTTATGCCAATCTAACAGCTGTATTTTGGCATTTTGGCTCACTAGTGATAGGGGTCGCTCTTGGTGCCTACGTTGCAGGACGCTGTATATCAAAGACATCTCTGATATCAGATAGGTAATATCAAAAGGCCACTAGACGGAGATATATATTATTGGTTAGGCCAATTGAGTTGTCTATTTTTATATGTAAGTTTATTATGGCCCCACGTTGGTTAAGCCAATTTGTGGATATAAATTTTGTTTTATGTTTTAATGTAATATTTGATATCTAAATTTAGATACTTTGGAGAGATAAATGTTTAATTATGTTTTTTGGATACTTATAATACACTTATATTCCGGTTGAATCTTTCCTAGCTGTTGTTGGAAATTTGTTTTGTCTCATATTTCGATGTTACAAACAGTATTTAAATTTACTTGTATATATGCTTTACTTCTTTCAAAAAAACTAAGCTCGGCTATTTCACCTCAATGCCATGGCTTTCACCTCGTAACTCCTTGTTTGTTACCAAGGAAGCTCCCCTTTATAACAAAAGCACTGCTTCCTGGTTCCGCACTTATTTCTTGTGCTGTTACATTTGTATCAGCCAATCACATTTGTTTATACATTTTCAATACTGTAATTACTGTATTTTACTACACATTGGGAATAATACACAACAACTTAACCTGCCAAACACACATTCATATTCAATCTTAAATTCTGACGGTTTATTTTATTCTCCGTTTCTCTCGCGGTGTTGTAAACACACCTTGGTTCTTAGCTAACATTTCCTAGTATAATCCGGAAACCCCATTGCACCCCAATGTTCTTGAGTATATCTCTCAATTTTGACTAGTTTATGATATAATTATATTCTGAAATTAAAATTACTACTTATCTATTGCATTGTAGCTTAAAATAGAATTTTCCGCTTATTATTTACTTTATTATGGCGATTTGATGGCTTGATGGATTTGATTGGATATAGTCTTTCCGTTGACAGGTGATCTGTATAATTAAATTTTTGTACAATTTGTTTTATGTTATGTCTTTAAATGCTTATTAAAATGTAATTAAAATCAGTAAAATATCAAATTATAAATCAATACATTTCGTACATACTATAGTATAAACGCACACACGTATCGCTGACGAACGTATATACTATACGTAACGCCAACCAGCTACGCACCAGATTGGTCAGAACGTAATATCATTATATCTAAACTTTATCGGCATAAAAATCTATCTCAAGCATAATCACAATAGACAGGTCCCAAAAAGAATTATAGAATATCCAGCATTAATAAACAATGTCTAGAATAATAGATTATTGCGAAAGCATCATGGTAAAAAAAGAGGTTCGATTTTATAGCCTCGACGCAAAGTGCAATGTAGAAATGACGCCTCGAAAATAAATCGAAGTTATACAACAAAAATTTAATCACATTATATTATAGTGTTTAGAATTCAAAATTAGATCAAGTAAAGTTCATATTGTAAGGGTTTTATGTAAAAGTAAATAAATTAAATAATTGTCATCAATCTGATTGGTCAGATTGTACCATAACAACAAGAAAGACGGATCGTAACCAGGAAATGCAAATGTTTTTCCATAAGGCATATCCGTACTTACATATAACAATGTGATAGAGTCTAGCTAAGGCGTTCCATGAGATAACAGCCACGCTTATAATTTTATTGAAAAATTGTTAAATTAATAGTAAAACTCAAGTTAAAAATATTTGAGTTTGTGAAAATAAATAAGAACACCAGTGGAAAAAGTCTAGAAGCAGAATTAACTGCAAATTAAGTGTTTTTCGTCGTAAATAAGAAGGTAGAGAAGTAGAGTAGAAGCAGAGGCTTGGTAGCATCCCCAATCGCAGAAGACTTAGGTGACCAATATAATAGAAAAGGAAACAATTTTCTAAGAAATTTCCAGTAAAAACAAAATATAAGTGCAGAAGCCGAAAATTAAAGGTTTGATGGTGAAGATATCCCATAGTTCCAGCGATTAATAGCAGCATGAGATAGTACGGCGACATCCGCTAGATGAAACCACTTGCGCCCAGCAGCATCTAGTAGTTCGTGTTCCAACCATTTTTCGAGAATAGTGGTTTGTGCTTCGTAATTAAAAATGATTAACATACATTTCTAAGGTAACAATAATTTCAAACTTTGCTAGTTTTTAAGATACATTATGACAGAGAAGTTGGTCCGATGTAGTAGCAATAAGTTACGTAGGTTTGCGTAGCGTAGTAATAAGGTTTCAGTTTATGTTTATTTATTATCATATTAAATGACAATGAAAATAGTAATGTATAAATCACATCTCCTTTCTTGTTCTCTTGAAACTTTTCAGGAAACATGAATCATACAATTTGAGATTAAACAAGATTAAATAGATTTAATAAAATATTACAGTCTCATAAAATTCACTATTTGAAAAGTAACTTTAAAATTTTAATCTTGTAAAAATATGTTACATAGACCTAATTGAACCCCCTCTAGGACGATAGAGTACTCATGTTTTAAGAAATCCTTCCAGTAAATTACAAATTAGTGTTCATAGAACTGGCGCCCATAAACAAAAAGAAATAGTGTAAGTATCCTGTAAGGTAATCAGATATTTCTTCGCCATACGTTACATTATCTCATTTATACAAATCCTAAAACAACAACGTATATAGAGCATTCACATATACAGCTTTATTTTTAAGAGCATTCACATATTATAAATTCATAACTTATCAATTATTAACAATATAGGGATACTTAAAATTTTCATAAGTTTCCTAACAACTACAATTATCGCCCAACAGTGGGGCATTAATATTTTCTTATATCAAAATTTGTCATCCTAACAGTGGGACATTAATTAATATTTTCTAACATTATACAATACATATCGACATATATATATATATATATATATATATATATATATATATATATATATATATATATATATATATATATATATATATATATATATATATATATATATATATATATATATATATTATAACGTTAATTTTGATTTGGTAAATCTAATTTTATAAATTTATTAGTATTAAAATTTTTAAGGACCTTTTTATACTAACTATGCTACGGCTATGCTCATTTTATCAAATTACCTGTTTATTTTTCTCAAGGGTCGGTTCTAGAAGGAAGCTGCTGTAAAAAACATTCAATACACAACAAAAAAAATATATATATCAATTTAACAAATTTATTGATACAACCATAAAAAAAATACTGTGCAGTTTATATCCTATTAAGAATTTTAAGTAATAGATATGTTAAGCAAGAGAAAATGATAATTGCTATACACTTATAACATTCACTAAGTACTACTTAACCTATATTTAAAAATTTGACGTTTGTGACATTATTATAAAATTAATTTAGATGTCAAGTCCGAAATGTTTCACTAAAAGTTTATATATAAGAGCTCTAATATTAGTAATTGATCAATTAAATTTAAAACTGTTAAAAATTTTGGATGTTATTCTTTGGTCATTACCTAACTTCAATATGTGATAAGGTACCTTACTTTCTTTAATACTTCTTATATACGTATGTATTACCTTGTAGGTTCATCCTTTTTCTAGGGTCCTTCTAATTTTGCTTATATACCATATTATCCCATTTCTATGACTTTCATATATAACTATGCAAATCCTATTCTGCTATTCTCTCTCGATTTATTATCTGCAACCTGCCAATACACCTATATCATATATTTCCTTTTATCCTTCTCTCCTCTGGTTCTTTCTTTTCTTGCTCTAGTTTTTTAAAATTCCAAGCTCTATTTTTCTTAAAACAATTTCTTATTATCCTTATTTTCCTTGGTTTCCCTCTTTTTTTTTCTTCCCCTCTCTTGATTTTTCAATAATAAACAATTCACTTATGTCCTATATTATGTAGTATTGTCTATGCCATTTACACCCTTTCACTTTAGTTATTGTGTCTTTTGGTGTTTAGCATCCTTACACATTTACTATTTACTAAACTTCATACCTATATTTTACATTTCTATTTACTATTTCGTATATCTATCATTTTCACTCATATCTCATTTGATAACTACTAACTTTTCTTGCACAGTACTTTAACCATAAATCTCTATTCTATATGATTTATAATATCATTATGACTCAATTATATTTCAACTATTTTCCTACATAATTATTTACAGATATATTCGTTATCATCTCAACAATTCTTCATTTTATACATGAATATATAATAAATTTTATGTTATAGTTCGTGTCTTATAAAAATATATGTTTTCAAAATAGTTTAAATCGTCCAAAATCTAATTTCTTCATAATATATATATATATATATATATATATATATATATATATATATATATATATATATATATATATATATATATATATACAGTGTGTTCGAAAAGTATCGCATAAATTCAATATTTCTTAAGCCTGAGTTGTTATCTAAAATCCTCAGGCACGTTGATTTTTATTTTTAAACCCGCTTATTTTGATGTGTTATATAATAAGATGGCGCTCTAGATATTCCGTATGTGATGTCATCGATAAATGTTTAAATGGCAACAAAATATTTTTCCGGCAGATTCTTCTAGATGAACTCTTTATGACTTCGCCAATATATCACGCTTTA
>CAXKVY010000288.1:0-190286 GCA_964058915.1 Tetropium fuscum | reverse complement strand
TTTTTTGGTAAAAAAAATTATCGTCCCTGGTCTACGACAGCAAATAATAGTAATAATAATAATAAATGGTCTTTATTAAACATTGTATACCAATACAAATTTTAAAAGGCGAAGTCTAGCACTCAACTCAACCTTTACATATTTAAATATAAATTACGAACTTACTTATTTAATTAAAACCTAAAATCCTGAATTAATAACAGAAAAAATAGTAATAGACAAAATAAATTTTTAGTAATTAAAAATAATTAATAGCATGAACTAATAGATGAACTGAGCAAAATAAAAATCAATAAAATATACACAAATCAATAATAATATTAAGAATAGTAATTTAACTTCAACTAAGATAAAGCAGATAGAATGCTAAAACATACACTACAAAACATGTACATATATATTATACAGACATACACATATTTATACATATACATAGACATACA
Source organism: Tetropium fuscum (assembly GCA_964058915.1). Classification (NCBI taxonomy): domain Eukaryota; kingdom Metazoa; phylum Arthropoda; class Insecta; order Coleoptera; family Cerambycidae; genus Tetropium; species Tetropium fuscum. Next base: position 189,843 of record CAXKVY010000288.1, on the reverse strand, counting down.
TGCACAGATACATATACATGGATATACGTATAATTGAAAGATAATACAAAATGTAATACAAAATAGATAATATCAAGTAATTTACTGTAATGAAAGAAAAAATGATTTCACTTTGTTACGAAATTTATTTACAGGTTTTTAAGTCGGTCGTCAAGAGAATTGTACAATATTATTGCATTATATATAAAAGTTCGTCGAAACATGGATGACCGATATCGAGGAAGAGCTAATTTCAAAGTAAACCGCAGATTTTTTTTGTGGGTATTATGTCTAAAGATAAATTTGTCACGAAGGTAAGGAGGAGAGGATGTATTCAAAATTTTGTGAGTAAAGACTGCTAGGTTATATTTGTAAAGATTTTTTATTTTTAGCCAGTTTAGAGAATTAATTTTAAGAGAAACATGATGAAAAAGTCTGAAAATAAATCTACTACAGCTATTTTGTATTTTTTGTAACCGGTTTTGAGTGTATGTATCTAGACATGAAAAATAAATAATATTGCAGTAATTTAATAAAGGCAATACGAGAGACACACAATTTTTTCTAAGTTTGAAATTGAAAATGGAAACATTATTATACAGTGAGCTCGTAAAGTTTGGAATAAATTCAATTAATCGTTATTGAAGGATTTTCACAGGAAATCCTCGGACACGTCAACTTTATTTTATAAAATGTCACTTTTTTCAGCCATCGATTTTTTTTTGTTTTGTTCGTTTTTGAGCTATGACGTCATCGACAATTTTTTTAAATGACAACCCATATTTTTTTTCACGGATTTCGATAGAGCACATTTTTCTGAGTGCGAATATGTCAAAAACATAGTACCTTTAACATTAAAGTGTTCGAGATATTCGGTTGCAAAGTTTTAAGAATGAATTATACAAGCGATGACCAAATGCTAATCATTTATCAAGAAAGCGCAGGAAAAACAACAGTTTTGACAGTTGTCACAATTTTGAAGTATTTCCTCGCAAGTTTGTGTTTTAATCAGTTGAATAATATCATTAAGTAAGTTGATTAATCATTATTCCATCATAATTCATTTTATTTAAAAATGGTCCGTCGTTTGAGTGAAAGGGAAAGAATCGAAATTTTGATGATGATCGGTTACGGGGACAGAGCTCGCACACAAGTAGAAGTTTGCCGTTTATTTAACAACAAATATCCAAACAGAGAACCAATTACACAGTCCACCGTTAGCAAAATAGAACAAAAGTTTTTAGAAGTGGGTCATACGAGAGATCGCCCTAGAACGGGTCGTCCACCAGTGCAACAAGATGTTAAATTGAATGTTCTACTAGAGCTTCAAGAAAATCCCCATTTACCCACCCGCCAAGTGGCGGCAAACAACGGAATAGTTCAAAGCTCCGTCTTGAAATATTTGAAATTGAACAAATGGCATCCGTATAAAGTGGTTTTGGTCCAAGAGTTAAACGAAGATGATCCTGACCGTAGGTTACAGTTTTGCCAAACCATGTTGCAACGCCTGATTGATGACGACGGATTTTTAATGCAATATTGTTTTTTCTGATGAGGCTACCTTTTATCTCGACGGCACAGTTAACCGGCAAAACTGTAGATATTGGTCTCCTGAAAATCCACACTGGAAAATGGAAACTCGTAGTCAGTTTCCACAAAAAGTTAACGTTTGGGCTGGTATTGTAGGTAATCGTATTTTGGGCCCATTTTTCTTTGAAGGCGTATTAACAGGTGAAATATATTTAGAATTTTTAAGAGACGACTTAGTCCCTGCACTTTACCCAAATGACGTAGATCCAGATCTGCCCCATCACACGATATGGTACCAACAAGACGGTGCACCACCCCATTTTGCAGTGATCGTTCGCGATTATTTAAACCATGTATTTCCTAACCATTGGATTGGTCGCAGGGGAACTATCGAATGGCCCCCTAGATCTCCAGATCTCACTCCCCTAGACTACTTTTTATGGGGCTATTTAAAAAGCAAAGTCTATTTCAATAGACCAAATACCATCGAAGAATTAAAGGACAGAATTCGCAATGAAATTCGACCATTCAACCCGATACTGTTGGTAAGGTTCTGCAGGAGTTTCAGTGGCGGATGGGATATTGCCAGGAAGTGAATGGAGGTCACTTTGAAAATTTACTCTAAAAAAATTTTATTTTTTACTTTAATTATTTATCATTTATTTGTTAAAATATTTTTTTATTTGTTTAAATTGTTGTTAAAAAATTAAACAGATTACTCCCAAATCTTTCAAAATGTTCGATAAGCTACCAAAATAAATAATATTACTCCTTAATCTTTTAAAATGTAATAAGCTATAAGCTATTAGAATCAATAAGCTATTAAAAATCTTGACCCGCCCGATAGCTTATGCATGGTGCCATGGTACATTTTATAAACTTTGCAACCGAATATCTCGAAAACTTTAATGTTAAAGGTACTATGTTTTTGACATATTCGCACTCAGAAAAATGTGCTCTATCGAAATCCGTGAAAAAAAATATGGGTTGTCATTTAAAAAAATTGTCGATGACGTCATAGCTCAAAAACGAACAAAACAAAAAAAAAATCGATGGCTGAAAAAAGTGACATTTTATAAAATAAGGTTGACGTGTCCGAGGATTTCCTGTGAAAATCCTTCAATAACGATTAATTGAATTTATTCCAAACTTTACGAGCTCACCGTATAATAATTTAAAAGCTATGTAACATTTTTTTAGTATTAAAGAGACATGTTCTTTGAAACGCATATTATTTTCAAAAGTCAAACCAAGGTTTTTGGATTTAGTAACAAGAGTGAGTGGTTATCATCTACGGTTAGTTTAAGGTTTAATTCCACTTGACTTTTTACTCTATGACTAGTATAACAAATGACGACACATTTATGAGGATTAAGCTTTAAATAGTTCTTTTTCGAATAATTCAGAAGTGACTGTAAATCAGAATTTATTTTTTTGCAAGCTAAATCAATATCACGAGGATGAAATAAGTGTGATAACTGTGTATCGTCCGCATATAACTGAATTTTAATATAATTTACACAAGAAATAATGTCAGCTGTATAAATTAGGAATAATGTTGGTCCTAAAACTGACCCTTGGGGTACGCCCGAAGAGATAGGTAGAACATGAGATATGTTACCGTTCAAACTAACAACCTGTTCGCGGCAGCTTAGATATGACTTAAAGAATTTGACTGAATTGGTGTCAAAACCATAGTACTCGAGTTTGGCGCCCAATAAAGCGTGATCTAGGGTGTCAAACGCTGTAGAAAAATCCAAGAGGATAAGCGCGGCAGAATTACCTATGTCGAGAGCCGTGAGAATATCGTCGGTAATATTTGCACTGCTCTTGCAAATATTACCGACGATATTACGGCTGTACTAGGTATATCCTTTACGGAAACCGGATTGAAATTGTGATACAATATTATTGCCTATTACATAATCGTAAATTTGTCTTTGGACTACCTTTTCTAGAACTTTGGATAAAGCGGGAATGATAGTAATTGGTCGTAAATCAGAATATACCAGTGGATTTTTCAATTTTGATAGAGGTTTAATTATTGATAACTTCCATTTGTTTGGAAAATGGCCAATATCTAAGCAGTACTTTATAATATGGGTTACATGATTACAAATAACTGGTAAGCAATATTTTAGCATAAGTGCAGAGACCCCGTCACACCCTGTCGCATTGGATTTTAATTTGGAAATTATATTTTTTAAATCAGCAACTGTTGCAAATTTAAATTGAAAAGATAATTTATTATTAAATTTACTGGAGGTATATTTGATTACAGTAGCGGGACAGTTATTTGATGGGCTGAAAACAGATGAGAAGTAATCGTTAATATAATCTACGTTGCTTAGCTGAGCTGGAACATTATTGTCTGGCTTTTTTTTAATATTTAAATTTTTTATCGCTTTCCAGAGTTCTTTACTGGACGAATTACTTTGATGATATGCTAGATAAGCTGATTTTTCTCGTCTAATAGATGCCAGAGTTAAGTTTCTTATCTGCTTATAGTTTATCCAGTCAGTAACTTGTTTAGATTTTTTGAATTTAGAGAGCGCATTATTACGGTCAGTCATTAACTTTTTTATACCAGGAGTGAGCCAGGGGGCATATGGCCTGGATACTCGTGATGTCACATAGGGAGCATGGATATCAAAAATATGTGTTATATTGTCTGTCTAATTATTTAAATAAAATATGTCGTCCCAAGATACATTTTTTAAGTCTTGAAAAAAAATTTCAAAGGAGAAATGTTTGAAATCCCTGTAAGTAATTAACTTAGGTTTGGTACAGGGAACTGATAAGTTAATTTCACAAAAAATTGCCTGATGATCAGAAATTAGATTCCCATTGAGGGTACCAGAGTTTAATATGAGGTCGGGACAATTAACGATATAATATCTAGTATTTTACTTGATGTACTAGCGATGCGTGTAGGTTGATTTATTAACTGAACAAATTGATACGAACTAAGGTAATGAGCAAACATGTTATCGTATGACTGGTCAATATTTATGTCGCCTAGGATAAAAATAATATCATATTGAGGTGTTACGAACGACAGCAAGTTATCCATATGTTAGCAGCTATGTGTGCAGCTATATGCTGAGCGTTACTAGATGGAGCTCTATATACGACCCATAGTAATAAGCGTATTTTTTGGAATACCACTTCTAGTAATATATATTCTAACCCGTTTATTTCAGGTAAATCACTAAACACAACCTTGGAAGAAAAGTCATTACGAATATAAACTCCTACGCCACCTCCTCTACCTAAGCGATCCTTATGAAACATGTTAAAATTTTGAATACTAATAGCTGCAGGAATATCGCTAAATGCGACTGTTGAAACTCTAGGTTACAATAACGGGGTGAGAGACAGATCGTCTAGTCTAGTCGTCCATATCGTCGAGTAATTTTAAGAATAGGTAACACCACGTTTCGATGGATTGCATTGCATTGTAAAAGGTATTTACAGTTATATTTACAGGGTTATTAACTTATTAAACTATGCATAATTATAAATAAATGTGAAGCATCTCCGAGAGCGGGAATCGAGGTTTTTACTCTAGAAGAATAACAACCTAGTGGAACGTACACTGACCCATAACCCATAGTGAAAATCTAACCCATAGTGAAAATATAAAAAACATAAATAATAACATTACGTGATTGGTTGACACTTAACTACAATGTTTAAGGAAATGCTAGTAACTAAGGAAGTGTTTTTTGATTTTGTGAGGCACTTTCTCAACTACAGATCATAATTCAAAAAGAGTTCGTAAAAGCACCGAAACCGGTCGCCACGAAAAAATTTCTCTCTAAGAAAATAAGAATTTGTTTAGTAAAACTCAAGTTAATTATTAAAATTGGGGTAAGACACACGTGATTCCAAGATATTATGTTAAGTAAATTAGTGAATTTCAGCTAATAATGTTTAATCCAAGTAGTAATTAATAGGTCTAGGGTGTATCCTAGATACTTATACAGATACTTATGATAATCTTAAAAAATATATAGTACCCATTTAATTTATAAGTCTATTTTGAACTCAACTTGAGGTACGGTATTTACATGCTCTAATTTAAAATTGAAAATTGTTCTTTATGAACTGGCGCCCAGTTAGACGAAGGACACATCTTAATCCTAAAATTTGTTTCAGGTCATAGTGTACCCCACGAAAGAGAGCCTGCAAATATTCGGCGCGGCCTTGATTTTGCTACTGATATGGGTGGTAGCCCTTGTTCTGGCCATGCCGCTCTTCATCGTCAGACATCTAAACCACCACTCGATAAGGTTGGGAACCGATACTTTGAGCCTGAATTTCTGCATCGAAAACTGGCCGATAGAGCACGGCAGGGCGTATTACTCCATATTTTCGCTGATTTTCCAGTACACGCTACCCATTATGATCGTTTCTGTAAGTAACAATTTTATTTAATATTACAGAGGTATCTATAATATTCAACTTTGCATGTTTATTTTCCCTTCAATGTGTTCCCAGCCATCTGGGGAAATCGTTATACAGTTCAAATTACTGCTTAGGTACTTAAGGAAATTCCCACTTGTATAAGTTGATATCAAAACCCATTTTCTTTTCGCACCTTGTGCGGATCTAACTTCTACCGTAGTATCAATAATAAATTAGCACCAGTCAAAACGTCGCGTCACTCCCAATGACAGAAACCTTATAAAATATTAAGGGTTTGTCTTCGGTGAACGTTCAGTAATATTCATGCCGTCATTTATCTTCATGTCTTGTCTTGTCGTATGCTGTATCTTTACATAACAAACAATCTTACAGAACAAGCGTCAGACGATGGAAATGAGGTAAAGTTTTTAAACATTTTGTGAATTCAATACAGCTTCATGTGTAAATTTGTTATTGGCAAATGGTATTGGTATTTTCAGCCCGTGAATAATAAATAGTTTTCGGGGAGCTGGTGATTTCATTTACGCCCGGTTATTATAGTAACTGAGGATTTTCTTATTCAAACGGTTAATGCAAAAGAAACACATTTTGCGCACTATTACGAATAGTTCTGAGAGTAAATAGAATAGTTTAGACGCAAAAACTCATCAAAAATATGTAGGGAATAAGAAAGAGGTTAGAAGTAGTGAATAATAAAGACATTCAAAGTCGAGTTCTAACAAAATTCCAAAAGTTCTCAAATTTTGACACAAAGTTGGAGATACATTACTAAAACCATAGATTAAGTGAGTAGATAATCAATCATAATGCACTTAATTCTCGCTCTAAATGAAAACGACATCTACACATGTATTGAAACCGAGGGTTCTAATGAGAATTCTAGATGGAGCTGTAATTCTTTTATTCGTAAATTATGCTCCGCCATTTAATTTTCCACTTGAATAACGAAAGTCCAACCCCAGCCAATTTATCTAACTACGAATGTTGCCAAATTTACATGGCAAGTTTAAATGCTAAGCAAACGTATTATTTGAATAAACGGATAATCTCAATATTTCCTTAAAATAGTAAAACACTTTCCAGGGCCGGTTTAGCCGCATACGCCGCTGGAAGCAGATGTTTCATTGCCCCTGGTAACCTCAAGAATCCGTTTGTCAAGATTGCGTTTCTGAGGGCCCAACGGTTTGAATTAAATCTTAGAATTGCAATAAGCCTAAAAAAAATTCGTTGGCAGTAATTTTTAGTTTCCTGATAATATCCTGAAAGTTGAAAAAACTAAATTGTGAACGGAACATGAATTTATTAGTATTTAAAAACAAAAACTTTATATAGGTAATATTTATATAATAAACAAACAAAAATATAATTCTATAACAAAAATAAAATCTAAAATACCTCAGTGAAAATATACTTATAAGAAAAACATAACAAATAAATTCTTATATTTATGCATCTAAATGAAATGCTTAAATTAATGCTTAAATCGGAATCTCAATAAAAAGACGCTATCAGTAACATTGTTTTGACGAACTCCAAAGAAATTTATGATAAATTAGAAATTGCTAATAATTTTAATGAATACTTCACCGAAATAGGTGAAATATTAGCTAGTAAAATACAAGTTACAAACAATAACTATAGTTCGGAACCTAAAAGAAATTGTGTTTCACAGATATCCATATTATTGACTCCAACTAGTCGTGAAGAATTACATATCATTAATTTAAAAAATGGAAAAACACCGGCGTAGACCAAATTAGTAACTAAATTTGGAAAACATTTTATTATATATCACCTCACTTACATAATAAATCAATGTCTACAAACAGGACAGGTACCATCTCACTTTAAAACTGCGATCATAGGTTTTATGACCGCAGTTTTAAAGTTTTAAAAATGGTGAAAAAACAAAAATGTCAAATTATAGACCCATATCGCTGGTTTCTGCATTAACCAAAATATTTGAAGAGATTATAAAGTTGAGATTATGTAACTATATAGATGAGAACAAACTACTTAATGATATGCAATTTGGTTTTCGTGAAAACAAATCTACTCAAGATGCAATAACTAATCTAACTTCTAAATTATATATTGCACTTGATCGCAGTAAACCAGCGCTATGTGTCTTCGTAGACCTAGCTAAGGCTTTCGACAAGGTAAGTCATAAACTTCTGTTAAAAAATTAGAAAACTTTGGAATTCGCGGAAATGCCTTAGACCTATTTCGTAACTATCTAACGAATAGGAAACAAAAGGTTGTAATTGACGGTGTTGATAGTGACGAAAGAACTATGACTTGTGGGGTACCACAGGGTACAGTTCTAGGCCCTGTCCTGTTTACAATATACATTAATGACTTACTTGCCTTACCTTCAGAAGGCAATATCATATCTTACCCAGATGATACTGCAATATTCTTCGAAGGTGTAAACTGGCAGGATCTACGATCTTCTGCATCGACGGACCTGAAATGGTTTGATAATAACTTGCTTACATTAAATTGGGATAAAACTAAATACTTGGCATTTACATCATATAAAAATAACGTACCTGATTTTAGTACAATACCACTGGATGACCGTGAAATCTTTTCCACCACAAGTATTAAATACTTAGGGATTATGATTGATTGTCATCTAAGGTGGGATACTCAGATCAGCAGTATTATAAGAAAACTCCGACATTTAATATACAAATTCAAAATAGTAAAAGCGTTTTTGAATTTAAAACAATTGAAAATAATGTATTATGCTCTTGTTGAATCGATATTTCAATATGGTATAATAGCATGGGGAGGTGTAAGGAAAATATATTCAAAGCCGTTAGAAACTTTGCATAAAAAATTATAAAGATAATCTTAAATAAAAACATCAGATTTTGTACCGATCAACTATACCGTGAGTCAGAAATATTGGATTTAAGACAGATCTACGCTAAAGTTCAACTAATGTATCTCTATAAAAACAAGCATTTTTTACAACCTATAGATCACGTTTATTGCACTCGACAAAAAACAAATGAAATTCTTCAAATTAGATGTAACAAAAATAGATACAGGTAAAAGACATTTTGTTCATATTGGACAGAGATTGTATAATCATTTGCTTTCTAACATTAAAAATTGCGTAAATATATTTATTCTTAAGAAATTGGTTAAGAAATGGTTGAGAGAGAACGAAAGATCTCTTATTGAAAGAGTGATAGAATTAACATAACACCAAATTTTGTAAAACTACTACCTTTTCTTTTCTTTTCCTTTTTTCCTTTTCTCTTTCCTCTTTCTTCTTCTTTTTTTCTTTTTTGATTACTAGTAAATTTTTCTGAATTGTATTTAGATGTATCCATCCATTCGCAAGTTTTTTAACTTAAAATGGATGTAAATCTATTTTTATTTTGTAAATTAATACTATAATTAAGGCTATTATAATTAAAACTTCTTACTCCCTGTAATTTAATTTATAAAATAAATATTATTATTATTATTATATTAAAATAACTTTATGTCTCGCTTTCGCACTAGAGAAACGAGAGATTAAATTATTTAATAAGTCTCACTCAATTGCAAATAGACCGAAATAATTGTCATTTCTGGTGATGCTAACTTTATATGTGAAACCCGTGTCGGGTTTTATATAATTTGAATGAAATATTGAGATTATCCATTTATTCAAATAATACGCTTAGTTTTAGCATTTAAACTTGCCATGTAAATTTGGCAACATTCATAGTTAGATAAACAGGCTGGGGTTCGACTTTCGTCATTCAAGTGGAAAATTAAAAGGCGGAGCATAATTTATGAATAAAAGAATGACAAAACTGTATTACATCTCCACTAACACCAACAAAACCAAGCTCGCTTAAACCAGAATATCAGATTATGGATGAAACCAAGAAAACGAAGAAAACTTGATATACGAAATAACTAATATAAAAAATATATTTGGCATTCTTATTACAAAATAATACATTTCACTGCGTTTTCGACTTTCTCGCGGAGAATCTCGTTTTGACAAACCAAAGAAGCTTACTGGCAACGAAAACGAAAACATATACTAAACTAATGGTGACAGAAGCAACAAATGCAATAACATCTAGTAAGTAGTACTGATACAGAGGCACATCTGCGGCCGGATTTCTAAGTTGCTTGGCCCCTTTGTTTCTGATAGCGTACTCGGTCCACCAAATGGACTTTTCCAAACCCGTCATGGGCTGATCCTGGATGAGCTGAGCCAGCCTAGACACCGATTCCTTGTAACTGTAATATAAGAAGCGATTATTAACCTTGGAATGACTCGACTTGAATTATTACGCCCTTACTTGGAATTGGTGATCACTTCCAAAATGGCCTTCTTAAATTCGTCCTTCTGCAGCACAGGTTTGTGGTTCACGAACTTTCCGAAGCCCTTGTTTTCCACGATTCTCGCGTTCTTCAGTTGGTCTCCATAGAATGGGATCACCACCATGGGGACTCTGGTGAAGATGGATTCCTCGAGCGATAGCAATCCACCCTGGCCGATGAAGAGTTTTATATTGGGATGCCCTAAAAGTTTCGTATAATTGCCGTAAAATTTAAATCTGATTCGGAATTAGTTTGCATGCTCACAGCACGACTAATGCATTTGCCTAGTATTTTTTTGCTAGTAGCTTCGCAGTAATATAAAAACTCTTTTAAACCTCTTATTTAAAACCTAAAATTAACAATATTGTAAAAAATAAATAAATATAGCGCATACAGACAATGTGGCAAATAAAATTCAAAAATAATATGTCAGCCACGATTTCCATCTCTTTAATCAACCATGTGTTAAAGAATAGTGTGGAAACAAATTTTAATTAAGTTTATTTAATGGTATACAAAACAAAACTTGTTTACAAAAATAAATGTAAAATAAATTCAGACGGCAAAGTAAAAATATAAATTTTTTTAAACTGGAAAATCCTCAGTTTGTTTTAGCATCCCTCCTAAATATCATCCTCTTCACGTGCCATCGGTCAGAGTTAAGAGGTGACTTTAATAAAAAGTTAGTTGTGGAATATTTCTCGAATCCTTCCCATACTGTTGAATCAGCAGTTTATCAATACCAATTTTGCCATTCTTCAATTAATGAATGAATGTCAACATAAATTTTTCTAGATAGCTTTTTACGTCTGATTGCTTTTTACGTCATTTTCCAAGTGTCGATCAGCGAGTTTTGCAAATAACGGCTTAATTCGACGAGTCCCAGTTTGATTATTAATATATTGAAATGTCAAGAAGGCACAGGGGCGACCGCCGTCTCCCGATCACCCGGTATATAAGAGTTTAAGGTATTTTGTGATAGAAGATACCAAAAAAAATGAAATGAATTACTTACTTAAAATATCCTGCTGTGGGGCCCATTTTATCAATTTGGTGTTATTGGGTTTCCCGGGTAAATCGTCGGCCTCGAATTTCCACAAGACCTTGTACGGTAGCTCCTTTAATGTATCCACAATATTTATCATCGTCTGCCCCTTTAAGTCTTTACTTTTAACGTTTCCACCCAAACTGAAATAAATGAAGCCCTCCTTCGCGTCGTCCAGAAAGTCTTTCAGCTCCTGAAAGATGACGGCGGTATTGGAAAAAGGCAACTCATGGCACGAGCGTACAAAATTACAAAATAAATAATACAATAATAATATTAATAATAATAATGGAATTATTTCCTCTGACGCGTTACAATGTAATGATACAACGTCAGTTAAGATACATAGTTATACATACTAAGTACTATAATACAATACGATCTATTAGAATTTGAATGCAAGGTACTTATAAAGTGGGTAAAAAAAATAAAAATTTCAGCTGAAGTACTTTTGTAGATTACAAAATGAATAAGGCAATGGTGGGAACTTCTTAACATTACCCTTAAAAAGTTTTACATCTGTCTAATATTATGGAACATGGCTAAAGATTTTTGGAACCATGTAAAGGTTATAATTTCAACCACCCTGTATGTGTTTACTCATATTGTTGATTGTCTACTTTTATGATGATTAATGTAATTCGAGAATGGTTTTCCGCTTCATAATTTGATCCGAAAAAAATATTTTTTTAATTAATTTAACTTTCTATACAGGGTGAGTTTTTAGTGCGTATATGATCTGTAGCGCCTTTGCTATTTATTAGAGAAAAATGTGTGTGATCCCAGGTTGTTGGTATCCTTTTTTGGCGTTTTTTAAAAATATCGGTGAATTTACAGGGTGATACATATCTACTGGACAGCAACTAACTTTCTTATTTTAAATGGAACACCCTATATATTTTTTGAAATTCGGAGAGCGCAATCTTTTGAGTCAAAAACATACTTCGCACCCTAGGCTAAACCTTCAGGTTTCGGAGATATTTACCCTTTTAAGAAAAAAGTGACGGAAAGGTCTGGAAGTAGCTTTATAACGTTTTTCGCATGGTATGTCTAAATTTAATTTTTGGCACAGCGTAAGAACATAGAGTGGTCTAAGTTCTGCAATTAAAATATAATCGAAAATAATATACGAAGTGTTACATTTTCCCTGCCACATTTAGCTAATTGAAAACTGCGAAAACTTTTTTTTCAAATGGGTGTTCCATTTGAAAAGTTTTTTGTGTATTTTGATGCCTGTATTTTTTGATGCCCAGTCATGTAAAATTAAATTATCTTCCTTCTGGTATGGCCATTGCAGGGGCTAAAGTTAGCAGTTTGTGAGATATTTGCAATTTTCTTTCCAGCGAACAGATTTACCAGAATTTTGCTTAAAAATTACATATAAAATTAGCCTTGTACTCAGAGAATTAACTTTTATCAAAAAAGATGCATTAATATATTTGAGATGGGTACTCAAGGATCTCGAACAACACACGAGTGTTGTTCGAGATGTTCCATTTAAAATAAGAAAGTTAGTTGCTGTCCAGGAGATATAGAACACCCTGTACATTCATCGATATTTTTAAAAAACGCCAAAAAAGGATACCAACAACCTGGGATAACACACATTTTTCTCTGATAAATAGCAAATACGCACTAAAAACCCACCCTGTATATTAAAAAATGGCGAATGCACGGGTCACAACGGTCACCCCTTTTTCAATAAAAAAATATTTGTTAAAAGTGATTTATGGAGTTCTGTGGTACCAAACATACAAAAAACATACAGTCGAATTGAGAACCTCCTTCTTTTTTGAAGTCGGTTATAAAACGACCAATTAATATGCATTGCATACATTTAAGTAATTTTTTAACATTTCAATCAGAATTAATCAAGTTGTAAACATCGTTTAGTGAGGTCAAGTTCACAAAATATTCTCGCGTGCAAAATTGAGAGATCCATGTCCAATTATAGCGGCGTTTTTAGATTATGCCAATGACATTACGTAAAAAAATAGCAAATGCCGAAGGATGAGACAAGTTTACCTAATCGTATCTTAAGTAATCTTTGCTGATGTTAAAGGTCAAGTAAAGTTAAAGGTCTGGCATTATATTTTGTTATAATATAAATTATGTCAATGACTCGAATGCTATCACGAAAATATTTGATAATCGAATATTATATTAAATATAATCAATAATCATAAGTGAAGCGGATATTTCTGGAATAATTTGGTTTTGTAGTTTGCATAGAGCCGAATATTATAATAAGAGACTATTTCCCCCACATAACGAAAAGTAGGCCTAGCCGTAATATTTTGCGTTGCCAGTGATTTTTTTGACGTGAAAATTTAGTTGAAAAAAAAATGAAATTTAGAAAAAATGTGAAATGCCAAAAAAATTATGAGGAAAAAAATACTTTCATTGAATTTTACGCCATTATCAGTCAGCCATTTTGAATTTTTTGTCTTCAAATTCGTAATTAGTGACCTCGAAAACCCCCGAATATTAAATTTGGACGATATTTTATTAATTTTGGAGCAATTATTAATTTTTTTTAAACGTATGCAAATGATACACTTTTGGATGCGTTTAATGGCTAAAATCAGTCCATAAAGGGTCTTAAATACCCCAATATATAACTTAAAGCTGTATAATACTAAAACAAACCATTTTTCTTAAATTTTTATGAACATTAAATGAATATCTTTGAAAACCCATTGAAAAATGCACAAAAACAGCAAAAAATGCACTACTTTTTACATAATTACGCATTTTTACGCCTACGGATTTTTCAAGTGTTTATTTTATTAGTGGGATAAATGCATTATTAACATACGAATCCGATGAGCTGCCAGTAACAGTATGTCTATTTTAATAACCTTAATCCATATGAGTCACCCAGTAAGATAATTTAAGTTAATAGGGGAGGTGAGAACCACCATGCACTAGGGTATGTCTATACTTCCATCATTACTAAAAACCAATATAAGACATTCACTGTAATAGGCCCTCGAAAAATTGAGACAGTTTTTGTCTCCTTCTAGTATATCTATTTCCCATTTAGGAAAGAGAGAAAGAAGGTTTTGATCCGTCGCGTTGTCGATTCTTTCTATATATTAATTTCCATGAAACAGGTGTTAGGCAGGTAGTTTGCCGCGATAGTGTATAATGAGATTAGGATATATTTTTTAATCTGTTTTAAAATAATGTAAATCAAGTTAATAATGATACATTATTCATTCATTCATTTAGAGGCATTCTATGCAATAAAATCTTTTAGATATAAAACTTCTTGAAAATCACCTTTTTTTATTAATTCCAAGTGCCAACGGCCATTGGAAGTTAAATGGACCCATTGGAGTTAAATTAGTACCTATGTGCCTATGTGCAATTTTCTTGAAGAAAATGTAGCGCCTATAATATTCTGTCACGGGACTTTTGTTTAAAACAAATGACCGGGGCGTTACTGAACTCAAGCAGTTTCTGAGATTCCGTACATTTTCATTCGCTGATTTCTCGATAATTTTTAATCCACTTATTATAAGTATTTCCACAGAAAAGTGCATTATATATTTATTTTGTGTATTTTGTTGACCGCTAGGTCAAAACAACTAAGGGGATACGTATGAGTGAAAATAATGTATACAGATTATACAATTTCAACAAAAGATACAATAACTTCGTTACCTACGATACAGACTATCATTTAACACATTTTCCAGCAATAGACATACTTACTTTCGGCAACGGTTGTAGGGGTTTCAAATGGTTACCCCCGCCCACGCTGATGGTGGTGGGCCCGAGAGCCCTGGGTCCCTTCAGGAGAGGCGAAACGTTGAGTAACATCAAATCTATTTCCCCAATCAAACCCTCTACGGTAACGCGAGTCACGTTACTGAAGAATTTGTCGACGATTCGCTGCTTCCTAGGAAGAAACGTGAAATACTCGAAATAGTTCGACTTCCAGTAGAATAATGTACTGATAAGGCGTTCTGGAAAGTTGAATTTTCCTACGAATGGTATGTTTATATCGGAATGGATGACCGGGTGCGCGGGGTTGCCCAAATACTGGTACATTTGCACTGTGGAGTCTATCGTTGCTAGTATAACGGTCGGGCAGTTGTAGATTTTCCCAAAAGCCAGTAGTTCCGGATAGAACACTTCTACCATTACCACGTCGAAGTTGAATTTGTCGCGATTGTTTATCAGCTCCTGCAACTCCGGCTGCATCAGCTGATCCTCGCAAACATCCGACAGTAAATGCAAGAAGTAGTCCCAGATATTCCATAAACCCAGCCCTTCCTGGGCGGCTTCTGAGAAGCCATACGTATCACTCCATATCTTGTACGACCTTTTCATATTAATCTCCCTTAAGTTGGGTAAGCTCGGGTCGTTCCTTACATCTGTAGTTACCAGTGTGACATGATGGCCTCGCAAAGAAAGCTCTTTCCACAGTTCCCTAAATGCCACTTGATGACTGAAAGAAGGTGTCGGCACAATCGCTAAGATATTCGCGCCATGGCAAACTTTCACTAACAGTATAACAGCCAGCCCGATTTTAAACATCTCGGACGGTTCAAGAACACTGCGAAATAATTTTTTACCGGACCGCTGTGCGAAATTATAGATAACACTGTAGGGGTCACACGTCAGGTTGGGAAGGAATATGTCTATGGCCGCTTCTAACGTGTTTAGGACAAAACATATGTACTGATAGGGTCTCGTAGAGCTCTATTATTTTAGGACAATGTTTTCTTAAGATTCCTACCGCTTCGCGGGAAGGGAAGGGAAGAGGATTTCGTAGAACTCTAAACTAGTTTGACGTAACGGCTTGATAATTAATCCGGATTTGATACACGATCGTGCAACGTGATATTTTTATTTACATTTACCAGAATGCAATAAGAAATATATAAGTAATATTATGTAATTGATGGAGTAGGTATGGATTGATTATAACCTTGATGATATGGATAGTATGATTACGTATAAAAATTAAGACATTAAGTGTGAATAAAAGTCTTTTTCTGATTTTGACATGTGAAGTGACACTTTTCAGAATCCTTTGACGTTAGGAAACGTCTTACTTTTCACAACCAGTTATGAAAAGTAAAATAGTACGCAACTGGTTTTGTAAAGTTGATTTCATAATAGGTTCTTTATACCTCACAAGCTATAAAAGTGACGAGCTGTCACACCCTTACAACCTACTCATAAAAGAATTATTGTGCATACAATAATATATTATAGGCCAAGATGTTAGCCATTTTTCCATTTATTTTTATAGTTACATAGACCCAAGGCCGGATATGCCAGTAGTATATCTCTTTTTGGAATAACGCGCCCATCTGTGTTTAGTTAAAACAGTCGCAAACGTTCGCAAACCCGCCCATGCAAGGTTTGCGGGAATTTCGTGCGTGTTCTGTAATCTGTAACGGTCATTCGCGATAAAGTAGTGCGTTGGTTGAGATATTCGCGTGTGTGTTTATTTATATATATATATATATATATATATATATATATATATATATATATATATATATATATATATATATATATATATATATATATATATATATATATATAAAGCTACTAAAGCTAATATATATATATATATATATAAAGCTACTAAAGCTAATATATATATATATATATATATATATATATATATATATATATATATATATATATATATATATATATATATATATATATATATATATAGTGCTGTTTTAATGTGATTGTGATACAATATAATATCGGCGAATGATAAAAAATATTCCAAAACGTAGGCACTATCGATCGGTAGATGAGAAAAAAATTATTTACCGAGTATTTTACTGCATTCAGAGACATCACCCTCATCGCGACAAGGATGAATTGATGGATATGTGTTCGGATTATAAAGAAGTATATGCTTGACTTTGAAGTCAAGCATATACACACTTTTAAGAGAAGAAAAGATACATGGAAGTGTACAGCCACCGAAACCAAAAATCGGTCGAAATAAGATTGTAGTGGACGAGGATATATTTATTTTATTTGCTCGTTTTAAAGTTTATTTTTCACGGCTACTTAGCTGTTTTGTACATATTTATTTTTGTTTCTTGTGGGAAATATGGCTACTCGCGAATCACCCACTAAATCATGATAACGCGCTGAAATCAATACTTTATGAGTTGTGTGGAAACTTACATTCAATATCAGCTGTGGTGTTGAAAATATGCATATTAAAAACCTACTTTCAACCCCCTTAGAAAAAAAAATGCCTACGTCTATGAGAAACATTGTGTAGATAAGGGTTGCCGGTAGCTGAACTACACATACTTATTAGAAAGACTGTAGTCTCATAATTTGAAGTCAAGATTGATAATGAGTAATTAAAAATTTATTTTCAGAAATATCGAAATATCAATTAATATAAAATTTTCATAATCAATTTTATGGTTAATAGTTAATATATTTAATAGAAGTTAAGGATAAGATGAGCTTAATTTCAAATTTTCAGCAAAAAAATTGCAATTATTAGATTATTAAATTAAAAAACTATTGTAAAAATCTATCCGCTACTTAACCAAATATAAAATTATTGACATTTGTAGGATTTTGGGAAATTTTGTTTTAAGTCCGAATTGGTTTCACTAAAAATCTTATATCTATGACCTCTATTTAAAAATTGTTCTTTTATGAAGGTAAGCAATTGATAATTTATATAATTGTTCTAAAATTTTGGTATCTTATTTTATAGTCATGACTTATATTCGAATAATATGATAAGGTACCTTAAATTTGCTAACGTTGCTTCTGCTTTTATTTTCACAACTTTGCTCTTGTCCGGCTAATTGTTATTATTTTTCAGCATACACCGTCGATCTGGTTTCTTTGTAACTCATAAATTCTTTTAATCCTCTTCTCCCGTTATTTCTATCTGCAATCTGCTTCTAAATTCCTATCTGCAGCCTCCTTTTCTTATTTTCTACCTGGCATCCGATTTATTTCTGAATTATTATTTTGTTGCTTGGTTTCCCCCCTTTTTGTTTTCCTGATATCTCGATTTCCTTTTTTTATAATAAAGTCTATGCCATATACCATTTTCTATATTATATATGTCAATGACATGCACTTTATCACTTTAGTTATAGAGTTTATTTATGCTTAACATCTTTATACATTCACTATGTCTACTATACCTAGATTTTACATTCCTAATTCTAATTTAATATATAATAACATTTTCTTTTCTATATATGATATATCTTGATAGATATACCTATATAATTTTGCATTCGTAATCAATTCCGATGATGATATTATTTGATACCTACTAAATTGTATTGCACAATACTTTAATGAGAAATCTCTACGCTAAGTCATTTCTAACATCATTATACAATACATCTATCAGTTCATCTATTATACAATACGATTATTTATATATATACTTAGTTATAATATCAACAATTCACACTTTTCTACATCTGATACGTAAGAATTTTTGTATTATATTACGTTTACTGTCCTAACCTATGATTTTAGATGATGGTACCGTGCGATTTTCATGATATAGTCCAAGTCAAACCGAACATTATAAATATAAAATTATATTAATCATAAATAACATAAGTGGTATTAAACACGATGTTCTTGGTTATTTCCGCGTTTACATATTCATTTTGTGTATGTACAAATAGGTCTCGATTCCTTCTAACTTTAGCAATTCTTCGGACGTGTCGAGACCATAAAATTATACAAACTTTCATAAAAATGAACCCTCATGTATTTAACAAAATCTGACCAGATCAGATCACCCCTCAGCAATTAAAAAATGATCTAATGAAGATGCGGGTATGATTATAGGTAGCAAGGAAGATTATAGGTTGAGTTCTATTTGGAAAAATGTCAGTGAATGTGCGGATATGTAAAGAGCAGGAGAATGTCTAGTCTCAGCCGTGAGCTATCTCTCAGAGTGCGGCAACACCCGACAAACTATCGTCTTCATCATTTTTATTGTTGTTAATATCTGTCTGAGACTAACGGAATTCTTTATTTTCCAGGCCGCGTACGTCAGGATCTCCTACAAACTTCGCTACCGATTTGCGGCGGGCTTCGTCAGCAGCGACGAGTCCACGCAAAGGAACCGGCGCCAGTTGCGGGGCCGCCGCCTGCAACGCACGAATTTACTACTGGGCTCGATCGCCATCATCTTCTGCATCAGCTGGCTGCCGCTGAACGTGTTCAATTTGATAGCCGATCTCTCCACCGGCCAGTCGTTCACTTCGCAACCGATGATGGTAAGTACGCGACGTTTCGGAGCCATCGTACACACTTCCTAACGGATGCTTGTTCGCTCCAGGTGTGCTACGCGATCTGCCACATGATGGGCATGTCTTCGGCCTGCTCCAACCCCATCCTGTACGGGTGCCTTAACGAGAACTTCTGGAAGGAGTTCAAAGACATCCTGTGCATCGAGCCGCGCGGCGAGGAAGGCGGCGGGGATTCCCAGAAACTGTCCATCAGGAAGCAGTCCCAGAAGGCGCTGGGGCGCGGCAAGCCGGATCTAGTGACCGGCGCCACGGATTACCAGCCCTGCAACACAGTGAGCACCGACATGACTGTTCTGACGAAGTGCTAGCTATTAAGAAATTTCGCTTCGCGAAATAACGGACACGTGAAAAGTAGGGTGAACAAAGAGAACGTTTAAATATGACGGGTATGTGACTATAATATAATATACATTTATTTAATTTAGTTAGGTAGGCGCGTCGCGTCGGGTAAATTTCCATGAAGAACGAAGACGCTTATTCACGAATTTTCTATTGATGCAAATATATATATAACTAGGATAATTTTGTATGATAACTTGTGGACAATTTTGCCTTACCTCTTATACTTATATTCCTGTACATATATTTTGTATTGGTGTACATTGCACATATTTACGTGTACAAACTATGTAGGGTAAATTTATGTAGTCTTATAAATATATGTCGCACATCGTTGGTATATTCTCGAAACTGCGAAGGATTTAAGCAAACGGCCTAATCTGAACTGCACTGGGTCTTTGGAAAGGTTTTCAAAAGCGTTTATACAGTAATTCATACACAATTAATTGACATCATGTAGAGCGATACCCTTACGGATACCCGAGTTGCAGGTCGCTAATCTGTCACATAGGCATTATAAACTGATGTCTAGTAGCACTGACCACCACCAGAGGGATTTCTTATCTCTCACTACTGACGAGTTGTTCTGCCTAGGCGTTTTTTGTGTTTTTCTTGAAAACGGTCGTTCTCACAGAAAATTTTATACTCACTAAAAATATTCCCTGACATATCCCTTGCTACAAAAATCTCTATACGCGATTTTGATAGGTCCAGTAGTTTTCGAGCTATGGGCAATCAAATGGAGGGGTTGCAAGTAGCTCAACGTGCTCTTAGCATTATCTGGATATAAAGCAATTATATGGTCACAGTACACATGACTACAATTTTATCTGATTTTGCAATGAGTCAGCTAAAGCGTCTTGAGCTTATTTCCACGCTACCCTTGAGGTAGATCTTCCGGCGCGTTAATTCCGTATTTGAACAGCTTTGACCAAAAGAATTTCTGCACATGATTGTGCAACGTAAATCCGCTTTTGCACAGCCGAATCTTTTTCCACATGCGCGCTTACAATTGCAAGTTATTAATGATACAATGGAAGATGCTGGTGCTCTTGTAGTGTAGATATGCGAGATGGTGTTGTTGAGTTTCCTCCAACCCCACAGATCCGATTGTTATCTCTGGCTGTTAAGTGTCTCTGGTCATGTATGCATTTGGAGGTAAGTATGATCGGAGTGATGATGTGCTGAGGCTGATGTTGGAGGAAGCTTGGATAATATATCACTACTGTTTGTTTGACTAACGAATTTATTGAAATAAATACATTTCTTCTCTGCATTTAGTCCGCCTTTCGATGATCTAGCTTTGTAGAGTGCTAGGATGAACAGTTCTCTAGTATTATCAATTTCTACGTAATTAGTCAGCATTGTGAGAAAGTTGTCTAGGTCTCTGTTGTTGTTCAAAACGTGTACCGACCGCTGTTTGCATTTTCCAAAGAACGTAGATGTGTCGCAGCATGAATAAATAAAATTGATTCTTTACATTTGCGAAGGATACTGGACGACTGTAAATCTCTTGAACTGTAAAATTGTTTCTTCATATTATCCTATGCTTCTTCTAAGAAACCTTTATTTTCCGGCTTTATTAAGTGCTGTTAATAAAATCAGAAAGTCACCGTCTTGTCCAATAACGACGACCCGTTCGTTATTTTCAGTTTTTTCCATGGCAATACGAACAATATGGACATCAGCATCTGCTACTGCAACAAATGTACTCATGTTGTCGCTATTCAAATGTTTAGTTAGCTGTAGAATCAAGCGTTCTTTATTCTTCAAATTGTTGAGGAATTTATTTTCTGGTTCCACTAATACCGTGTTCAACAATTCAATTCAACAACACCATAGCGTCTAGTGGTGTTTTTTTCTGGTTAACTGGTTTCCGGTCAAAGTATTAATGAAAATTGCACCAGCACAAAGGACACCTAGGACAAAGGACAAGGATAAATAGACACTTCGTTTCGCTATTTTTATAAATTGACACACTTCGTAAATTTTTGAACAGTCGCCAAAAAGGGGATGAAAGATTCAGAATATGCCAGTGAACTACGTGTATCATGACGTTATTTTCCTTAAAATATGATTTTTTTTCTATTTCCGGTTTTTGCTTCATAACTAGGGTCAAAATATAGTGGCGTCTAAAATTAATTTCATATTTAGACATTACGCGTGATAAAGACATGACTCCCAATTCAATAATAAAAGGATAATACCATACCCAGATCCAGCCAGGCATCCACCCGCAGTAAGCGTCGCGGCAATTGAAAGGGGGGACGCCGGTGTGGGTTCGGGAAGTTTAAAGAGAAACTAAAAAGCACCTTGACAGCTCCTTACGCCCAGGGGCGTATCATCTGTCATTGGTAGATGACATTGTCCAATGGACATCGTGGTAATTTAAAGTGCAGTTGATCTTTTTGGGGGGTTTTAGGTTCTCTGCGGGTAAAAACGCCAAAGAAAAAATCACCATAAAGACAGGTCTGGGAAGGTGAGAAAAATAAGGAAAAAAGAAATATAAAATGACGGTTTTTGTCACTAATTTGGGTTTAAAATGTTATTGAATTTGATAGTTTCTAGCAATGCATTTAAAATAGATGCAAAATACTAGAAAAAGCAAATAAACAAACAGAAAGGATAAATTGGTAAAAAAGTTTTAAAATTATGGTTAAAATATGCGGAAATAGCCCTAAATGGGTTAGGTAAATTTTGGAAATTAATTTGTGTTCGATTATAAAAGGTATGTGTGCTCCGTAATGCGTACAATGTAGAATTTCTGTGCAATTTGGCAATTCTGATCGCCATTGGTACTATGTCGGGGCAAAGGTTGTATAAGCCATGACTCCCGTAGGTCAATTGCTTATTCCAAATTTGTCGCAAACGATTACAGTGGCGCCCGAAATTATTTTCATCGCTAGATATTACGTGTAGTAAATACCAGAAATAGAAAAAAAGTTCACATTTTGAGGAAAATAACGTCATGATACCCTTAGTACAATGGTATACTTCAAATTTGTCGCAGTGGAATACAGTGGCGTCCGAAATTAAACCGGAAATATACTGCATGTTTTTTGTGTTCATTTTGTGTTGTGTTCAACTGGTTCTTCAAAAAAATTGATGAGTTGTAACTTTTGAACGGATGGATGTATCTTTGAAAGCTTTTTTGGTCGGAAGGAGTGTTCCTTCAGCAGCGAGTGTGCATAATTGCATTCATTTGCGATTATTGATATTGATTTTACAGGGTGATTTGTAAAGCTATGATTTTTCTATCAATTTTTTTTATGTATACGAGGTAAACGAGTCATCCTGTATATTTCATTGTAAGGTCATCATATAGCCTCTTATCTTAGTTATGCATAATTTTTTGAATTTTGGTCTTAACTCATTTGTGTCAAAAGATATGATTTTTGACTACAAATATAAGCAAAATGTCAAAAGGGAAGTTTATTATAAATTTTTAACGCATAACAATAAAGAATGAATTTAAAATTTTAAACATTAATTAATAATGGCCACCTCTACTCCTTATCACCTGCTGACATCTTTGAGGCATACTGCTGATGACTTTATTGATTAGATCACCCGGAATGGCCTCCCATTCTTCTTGAAGTGTATTTCCCAACTCTTCAATCCCTTGTTGTTCCATTTCGCGATCCAACATTTATCTTTGGAGCGCATCCCACACATTTTCCATGGGGTTGAGGTCCGGCGAAAGTGCCGGCCATTCAATTCTCGTGATATTTTCTTGTTGGAAAAAATTCGTTTACTATGTTGTTCGATATGGTCTGGCGTTATCGTCCATATAGTCTAAATTATCTTTCGATTGTTTCTCACCACTGCTTCTGTGTCCAGTTAGCAGGAAGAATGGTTGACAAACATTTTTCATCATAACTAGTTGGAAAAACATCAAATTTTGAATTTGCCCAATTTTCAATGTCGCTCAAAAAAAATCTGCCGAATAGTTTTGTCTGCCGATTAGATTTTGGTACTTTTTCCATCCGGGAAAACAGGTTGGAAAAAAACGATTACTTTCTCATCATTTTGGACCTCGTGGACCGAGTACAAAAAAGAGCACTGTTTCTGACGAGTCATAGAAGGTCATTTTTCGACGGACATTAGTCGACGGACAGGTTTCACATAAATTAATAGGTAAACTAAGGGTACGACGGATGTCAACGGCATCTCGGACTTTTTAGTATTGCAGCTCTTAGGCTATAATCAACATTTTCGTTTTTATTATGTTTCCGCAAATGAAAAATAATCCGTCAGAACTTATCTGCATTTTATGTGGTTTCATAAGTATACCATTAGTCGTAGGAAACCCTTTCTACTTAATTATATTTTTATTTTTATATCCTATAGACTAAAAGCTATGTTTTCATGCGCTATAACTTTCGTCGTAAGACTTATAAATAGAATAGAATTCGTCCTTCGATTCTAACAGGCGAGGCGAAGAAGCCTCACATGTATTTTTGCCTGGCCAAGTTGGTTTGCAATTAGGGAGATTTGAAGAATATGAGTCGCGTGGGCTACCGTACCCTTGACTCTTATTAGGACGGAAACTTATTTTTATTTGTTAATTCTACCTACGTCACATTTCTGACAAAGGGCTTGACCAAACGCAATTTAATTTCTCTCGGGAAAACATTTAAAAGCAATCCCATTATAAAGTTAATTGTAAACAGGACATCGTTAAACACGTTTAAGTGTTAAAGTACGAGCATGAACGAAAGAGAAATATTTCTATGGTACGAGCAATGAAATGGGAATTCCGTGCGAGTTGTGTTGTACGGGATATATACTTTCTTACGCCTAAGATTGTTATCTTTTTCAACTCATATGATTGGCAATACAACAATATGACATTTCTACAATTATAAATAATCTGATTTATACTAAACATGTTTTATAAAATTTCGTATAAGGCTTAGTTATGTAAGAGCTCTTCATTCTTATGTTATCCTAATATCCGATATCAGCGTGTGCCCATCATCGTCACAGATTTAATATATCCATTCACACATTCAATGTGGGTTCGTTCATAATTCAGATTTGAAAACTAATGAGGGTGAATGTTGTCAATGTATTTCTACCTTATTGGCAAATTGTTTAATTCTATCTACTGCTCTATTAGATTTGTTTACCTTGCCTTGTCTCGTGGCCGTGGTGTAGATCGGGTTTCACTACGAATTACGAATATTCTGATTAGGTTTTCCTTTAATCATCTACAGATTGAAAAGGTACATAGAGATAACCTTCCCCATTCTGCTATCCTGATTGTCGAAGTCGATAGAATTCTCGATTCTATCCTATCAATTCATCCTATTTTTAGTAAGTGATTCAATTGACGAATTCATTCAATTCATTCATGTCAATTGATACAATGCACATTAAAATTTCTTATTTTCTTTGACTAAACACATTTCTTCACATACAATCAATTTGTATGTAGTCATCTTTTAGATCCAATTCTATCACAGTAATTACAACGGATTTCGTAAATCCCAGAACTTTCATTTGGAACAATTTTATCCTTTGGATTGTATTTCGTACAAATTCTAACCTATTGTCACTATTTTTAATTAATAATACATCTAAAAATGGAAGTTTTCCATTATTATCTAGTTCATATAAACTTTACAGAAGTAAAACAACTATTTAATTTGGAAATGAAGTTTTCTACATCGGCAATATTTGTCAAACACGGCAAAAATGTCATCCACATATCTCGGCCAAATCATAGGAAAATGCTCGAATTCTTCTTTTGCTTCAGTTTCAAATCACTCATGAAGACACCAGCAATTATATGAAGGAACCGCAATGGGTAATTCCTTCATATTGTTCATAGAACTTGTCATTGAAACGGAAGCAATTTTGTTTCGTACAAAGTTTTGTAAGGTTTACAGATTCTTCTATCACTTCTTTTCTATAGTTGTTTAATTCGAGTAAATCCCCAAGATAGTCCAAGGTCTATGGAATCGGTACACTTGGAAATAATGAACAAACATCAAAGGAAATCAAAATTTCACGCTCTTGCAATTGGATATTCTTGACCTTATAAATGAAATCATTCGAATTTTTAACTGAAAAACTAGGCTGTGCAATGGGCAAACTTTCAAATTCCTTAGTCAATCATTTTGATAAATGATCTCATAGACGATACTATTGGACTTCCCTGGCTTATGAATTTTTGGTAGACAATACAATAGGGAAGTATCTCAAAATTTACACGTAATTACCAAAAAATTGTTTCACTTTACATGCTTTACCTTTACATATTATGCTCATCAAGAACTCTTAAGAAGCTAATAAGAAAAACCTTGAGTTCTAGAAGTATGGGTTGTGTAATGGAGAATTTTAGAAAAGAAAAGCTTCTACAAAAACATGATAGAAAAACATGTATTGTTTCTACGGTGAACAGAATGCACGCAAATTTGTCTGTTAATGATGATAGTAGAGTAAGAATGAGAGCTCTTAGCACCCCCAATACATCAATATGCCTTCAAGCCCCATCAATCGATCGGAGGCGGGCAACGAACAGAATCCTATCTTAAAAATCTTTAAAAAGGTTAATCTTTAAAAGGTTATCTTAAAAAAATGTCATTTTAAACATAGGACCTTTGGATCAAAATCAATAACACAACACTGCCAAAGGGAACTTTGGCAGTGCGTTTGGAACTACGACTCGTCTAGGAACATTTGGTTGTTGATGTTCTAAAAGGATACAAGTCTTAAAGTCTTGACGGTTACTTATGATTAATTCCTTAGCTCAAATATCTATTAGTTCCTCTTTTTTTTTAAATATACCATTCTGGAACTCTTTGTTTCCTCAATTTACTTATACTACTATAATTTGTGATTACCATAAAATAGTGGAATACTTATCGCTGACTGACAAAGGTCTTACAAATAAATTACGATTTTTTTGGTGTAATTATTTGGCTTATTTTCATCAATGGTAGCACGAATGGAAGTTCTGAAGAGGACCTTCTCTTTAGAAAACAATTTCTTACTTCTAGTATTACTGATTTTACTAATCATCCTAATTTCGACTCTATTTGCGTTTTGTGGGCCTTGTGGTACTTTCTTATTTTCCAACTACCAAACTATTGGATGTTAAGGTATTCACTCCACCCCTTACATTGTTACATATTTCCTAAGTGTACTTGACCAACCCCTCCTAAATGATTTACAATTCTATAGCTACCCGTACGAAGGCGACCTCGGTGGCTGGTTAACAAACTTCGTATTTCCTTGCATCTGGATAAGGTGTAATTTCGTTAATATTTTTATAAACTTGGCAGGCTTGCCTAATTTAGATAATAGAGAAAAACACCCAGAGAAATATTATCTTTAGGCGATACTTTTGTTCTTATGCCACTTTCTATCTGACCAGTTTTTGGGGTTTTTGTTCTTCGTTGACAAGAAAAGGAACCCAAGATCCGGTCGGCGCTACAGTTCGTTCCGCCTCATTCAAGTACGTGATATTTTGTGATATACTACCCTCTTGAATTCGTTCCTAGAAAATGGACCTCCGGTGGTTTCTAATTTACCGCTTTCCTTTATCCGAATATTGCTACGATTTAAAAAATTCCTGGCCTGATATAATTATTAAATAATAAGGACCCGATTTGCGTTTTGTTACAGCATTATAATAATGCCCTGGGTGTAAATGACTGTCTAATAAGTATTATTCATTTTTCCATTACTCACTCTTTGGTTCCATCATAGTAAAATGACAGGAAATGAATTTCGAACGCTAGCTCTAAGACCCGAATAAGACATATACAGGTTAACCGTCAATCACTCCCACTTTTTGATTTGCTCGTTATAAAATTCCTTGCCCATATATGTCTGTAATTAAACTGGGTATACCATTTGTGATAAGATCTTCCATTGCTTTTGAAACTGCTCAAGAGCTATTTTTAAAGGAACACATTTGAAAATAATCAGTAATCTTTCTCTACCAATCCAAATAATTCCAAAATATATATAAAAGTATGCAGTGTGCAAAAGTATGCACATATTAAAAATAATATTTTTTTTCTCAAAAACGACAAACTGTGTCACTCTGAATTATTTAGGTAGTATTAAAAAGTGGGTAATCTATATATTTATGTCATTAGTTTTTTTGAGAAACCCGTCGGAGAGGCAATATTCAAAAAAATCAAGTATGGAGTGTACGACATATTAAAAATAATATTTTTTTCTCAAAAACGACAAACTGTGTCACTCTGAATTTTTAAGGTAGTATTAAAAAGAGGGTAATCTATTTATTTCTGTCATCAGTTCTTTTGAGAAACCCGTAGGAGAGACAATATTTAAAAAAAATCAAGTATGCAGTGCATGGCATATTAAAAATAATAATTAAAAAAATAATAATAATTGGAGAGGATCATTAATACCTTAAACGGTCGCTAGGTACGTAATATTTCCATTTCCATGCATTTAATCAGGGACAGTCATGTTCGCGCGGTAAGTGATTTCTGCGGTTTAGAGCCATTACCATACCGTTTACATCTTGTGAACCTTCCCCAACCCTCGGAACTCTTATGTAAATAAATCTGAAATTGACCTTGTTCGCTCGAGAATCGCGGAGGCGTGCTCGATCGAACAAACTTATACGTACATGAACAGTTCCGCTCGATTGGCTGTGAATTCAACTGTCATACAAAAATAAGGTAATCATCCCCTCAATTGGGAGTAATAGTTTCGAGGATATATCGCGGACGAAGTTTGCACCGCAATTAGAAGTGGATGTATGTAAATCTATGTAAATCGTCGGCGGCGAATTCACGGCATACCCGCAGGGTGGAAGTTTAGAGGTATTTCGGATGCACGTGATTATAATTTCGGTGCAAGGCCCACAAGAGCTGTAATGCATCGAATGTCGCCCTAAATTTCTCTAAGAGTTCCGCACCTACAGGGGGGGCTTGAAACATCGGAGAGTCCACGATGTTTTACAAGCTAGAGGATTGCGTTGAATTGACGCCGACGATGTTGTATGCCACGCATTCAACAGATTAATGTCAATTTGTAAGCACAATATCTCACCGTCAACTGTTAATTAAGCTACTATACATACGAATGATCAAGACTTCGAGTTAGGTAGGTGTTTTTACTTAGGGTGATAAAATTATTGTGTATAATTATATTATGTTCCTGTATAATTAGGTAGAATAAGTGAACATATAGGGCATGCTATGATATTCAGCTGGAATTTAAAACAATTATTGTTTCATAGATATGCGTAGCATGATGCAGAGAACGTATTTTGTAATTGGAGAATTGGGGATTAGAAGATGATAGTACACTCATCGGCAGAATAATCGATCCACTCAAAATATTGATGAAGTTTGCTTATCAATAACTTTGTTAATTTAAGTCCGATTTGATTATTTTTTTTTCATCTAGTAGCTAAATTTATAAAAAATCTCACAGAGGATTTAAATTAAAAAAAAACTAGACAAATGTCCATATTATACAGGGTGACACAAAAAGTACATTTTCACTCTAACTTTACAACAATATATAGAGTGGCCAACCTGTTACACCTTATAATTTCTTATATCTATTTTGTTATCAAGCTACATCTATTCCTTACATTTTCTTTTTTTATTTGTTACAATAACACAGCTGGCCATGACAGGAAATTGTTTCTGTCAGAACTAAACTGACAACCGTTAGTTTACAATTTGTCACATTTGAGCGCGTTTATCATTAGTTTAAAAAATACGATTAGTTTAAAAAATATGGATCTTTCTGCAACCGCCCCTGCGAGAGCCGCCGTTGCTTTGGTGCGGGATGGTAGGTCACAATATTATGTGGCCAGAGCCTTGGGAATTTCAAGATGCAAAGTTCAAAGAGCTGTAAACCGGTTTCGAGAGTTTGGTCTACATAAGTGTTCTCAAGAAGAAATAATTGTGGTCGAAAAAAATCTACTAGTGAGCGAGATAATCGCTTTATAATGCTAAATGTTTTGCGGGATAGAAGAATTACTTCTGTGCAAATGAAAAACCAATTAAACCAATATACCAAAATTAAACCACCCATTAAACCAAAAACACCAATATAAATAGTAAACTTAACAATGAAAATAGCATTTATAAAACTGTTAAAAAACTGGAAGACAGAACATTAGAGGTTTTAAAAAAAAATGAAAACCGGAAAGAGGTATATGACGTTGAAATTTCAACAAAATTCTTTGTTGAGAGGTTTAAGGAACATATTAACAACTCCATCAGAATTACTAGAGTCAAAGAATATGTGAAGAGAAAGCCGTGGATTACCAATGGAATTATTTCTTCTATGAAAATGAGAGATAACAAATATCAGGAATATTTAAGAAACCCCGACAACGAAGGCAAGAAATGAGAATATGTCATATATAGAAATAAAATAAGTTCATTGGTAAAACTAACAAAAAATAAATACTTTCAACAAAAAATTGAGCAAAATAGTAATTCAGCGAAACATATTTGGGACACGTTAAATGAATGCTTAAATCGGAATCTCAATATAAAAGACTCTATCAGTAATATTGTTTTGGAGAACTCCAAAGCAATTTATGATAAATTAGAAATCGCTAATAATTTTAATAAATACTTCACCGAAATAGGTGAAATAGTAGCTGGTAAAATACAAGCTACAAACAACAATTATAGTTTGGAAACTAAAGGAAATTGTGTGTCACAGAAATCCATATTCTTGACTCCAACTAGTAGTAAAAAATGTGCATTTAGAATAAATTTACGCAGGTCTTGCCCGTTTGCGCCTGCGACACAGAACAACTTATCTCGCAGCAGGGTCAGTACTGATCCACAAATATCGCGGGTAGAGGTTTTTTTCCAACTTTCGGCGGCGGCTGAAAACGGATTCCTTTGAAATTGGATCACAGTTGCTCAATTTAAAGCTAATGCTTGAAGGCTTCACTTCGATACACTCGACACTTGATCTGCACTCACATGGAAAATTCTTCCAGACTACACTTCAGAAATAAATTTTCATTGTTCTGGTTTCAAATGTAACGAGTCCCCGTTTACCAAGTGCCATGAATGTAGGTAAAAGCTGATATTTTAGCAAGAATACTTCAGTAATCAATTGATAGGATTGCCTTTTTTATTGTATTTTTTTTTAGTGGACAGCACGAGAAATCTTCAATATTAGAATCGATTTCAAATAAAGAGCTTACACTGACAAACCTGATGGTGTCTTAAAATTAAATACAGCATGATACATCGGGATAAATAGTAATATTTTTCATAAGTAATATCATAACGGCTTCTAATTTTTCCGAAAAAAATCGAAAAAACGTTGCTAGGTAATATTTTAACAAGAAGGATTAGTGCTAGTGGCAACAAAAATTCCAGTCAAAGACGAGGATTTTTGCACCTGCACGAATGCATTTTGTTAAAATATTACTTAGCAACGTGTTTTTTTGATTTTTTTCGGAAAAATTAGATGCCCGAATGGTATTTGACAACACTATTTCATGAGTAACAGAAACTGAAAAACATGTAATTTATTTAATCACAAAATACTACAACCTTAATTATTTGTGGTACAATTAAAATATAAATTGCACTTTTGGTACACAGTAGGGGTATTGTTTGAAATATTTGTTAACTCATTGATAATGTTGTTGGGTGTAGGTAAATCATTAATGTTGTTGATGGGTCCAGCTGTACAGTGAGAAGCTCGAGGAGTGGCTGCAGGATCTTCTGTTTTCTGTTTTCTAGCTGGAGTTTCTGATGAGTCACTTCTAAGGGTGTTTATGATGTTGGAATAATGCTCATTATCCATGTTCACCCAATCCTCCTTTAACCAGGTTACTGACTACTGTTGACCGCATAGAGTGGTTTCTTATTTTTATTTCTTTTGTATTTAATCCTGCCTTCTCTGCTGCTTCTTTATTCCATTTCAAAGGTTCGTTTTTTCTGTTGTTATGTCTTTTACTGTTGTTATTCTAGATGAACGTTTAACCATTAGTATTTTAAAAAAACGGACTGGACAAAAGGTAGGGTTCTTCGTGTTGGGGACCAATCATTTACTATCGGCAATTTTTTTTTCCTCCACCCTGGGCCGTTTTATTAAAGAGGGGATTGTGTTCTACTCTTCCTAAAAAGTATGATTTTTGAAAATCAGATATAAAAAAATATGTTATTGTAAAAATATTTCTTCATATTTCACGCCCAATCTTTCAGGATTAGGTTTAGTTGCTCTAAACTTGTAGTTTCCAAAAGCTGGTATTTTTTTGCTTTGCAGATTTCCTTAAACTGTTTCTATATTGACGTATAGGTTTTAATGGTATTGTACGGTACACTTTTCTCAATCGCCAGATCAATATTAGTCATAGAATCACTTCCAAAGCGACTCATTTTCACTACATAAGCTGACTAGCACTGTTTAAAAACAATATTACAAAAATTTATTGACAATAAAATCAGAAAAAATATTTAGCGTCGTTTTCTGGTGTCCTAGGAGACCATAATTACTTGTTAGCAAATGTATTGTAATTGTTGGTGACAACAGCTGTCAAGTTTTGCCGCGGGTAAACTCGAAAAAACTGCTGACAGGTGCTGTCATACAGTTTTTCCATCTAGAAACCATTTGTAATTCAAAATTGCGCGCCCGTTTGTGATTGGCGGAAATTAAGTCGAGGGAAATAGTCGTTTATATTGACTTTTATAGGCCAAAATACAATGTCTAAATAACAATCCTAGGTATATTGTGAATGTGTAAGTACTTCAATCACGTATTTTTTACTTATCGACTTGATATCCCGAAAGAAAATCTCTTATAAATGTTATAAATGTTATAAATATTTTAAAGTGAAATGTGGAGTATTCAGAATATAATTCGATTCTTTCTCACTCAATCATCACCTACTTCATCCGCAAGACGATACGATTAGTGTTATAATTTCCAGATAATATTTTCTCTTGCTCTTCATAAACAATACCATCCTCATCTACCTCGTCATCCGTATGAGAAAAACGAGCTTTATCCAAAATATCGTCAACGGTTATACTTTTTTACGTTTTCCTCTCTCAGGGGAGGTCTCCCTGTGGTCCCCCTGGTACGTGTGAAATTTAAAAAACAAAATGTTCAGAAAACATGAGGCCGCAGTATAATTTCATCGTGCATCCGTTGTTGTTGCTAATGCTGCTGACAGGGTGTCTCAAATTTAACAACAGACAACAGAAAGTAAAATAGCGCAAATCAACTAAAAAGCAATAATATATTGCAAACAAAAAGGCGTATCTGAAACGCGCAGAATTTTTGCTAGGTATTACAATGTGCCATATGGAAATACGCCCAAAGTGACCAGCTGAATATATCTGCAACGAAGAGATGGAGATAAGTCCTTCTGATAGCAACTAGAAATCTTCAGTCAAGCAATTTTCAGATACGCCCATTCGTATTTTCAGATACGTCCCTTGGTTTTTTGTACTGACGGTAGATATATCGCAGTAGTATATTAATATAACTTTTCAATGTGAACGAATTCTCTATAACCGATCGAATTCACCCCGTTTTACGGTAAGTTATAAAATCATAAATAAACATGGCATCGATACTATAACATTGAAAAATAATAATTCGACCATACTTTAAACTCAAAATAAAATATCGTGAATGAGATTTAGTTATGGCAGGTCTATAAATATTCTTGTTTATTTTAATAATTTATTTTAACAATATGTTATGTTTAATTGACTGAAGAATTGAATATTTTGCAATTTCCATTACCAACATTAAAAAAGATGTTTGCTCATTCATATTATACTAAGGGCCTGTACAAATAAACAAATTGATGTAGTTGTGAAAACCCCGTATTCCAAAAAAAATTAGTATATTCGATAATTCTTGTACACTTGTTGTATTTTACATCGAGAGCTTTTCTATAGTTATTTACAATCCAAGCTGCGAAAGCTTACGTTTAGGTGCGAGGTGTATTTAAATTATATTTGAATTATATAATATTTTAAATTATATTATTTGAAATAATTTGCGTATAATATTATTCATAAAACCCCCGAACCACAACCCACTCCGCGTGTCGTGAATTTCTCAAAAAATGAGGCGACATCTTTATGGCCTCCTTTTGTTATGTGATGGGTCATAAAAGCTTCAAATTGTTATCTTACCCCACATCACTTTTATTTAGAGCAGTACTTTGAACGAATCGCGTTTATTTGCTACTCTTTCGCGATATATACGCAAAAATAGAATTAATATTTTCTGCTTTTCATAGCAGTTTTAGTATTGTTGCCTAAACATATCCGTTATCAGGGTAATTCCATAGATTCGGAATAATTTGTGATGAGCTGTGTTGTAGTTGTTTATTTAGGCATTATTTCGATTACTGTACATTCTCAATAAACATCAAAATACAAGAAAATTGCTTTATTACCTCCTTCAATATCTGCAAGAAAAAGGGCATATTCTAATTATCTGCCTGGCGATGACATGGTTTGGCTTGATGAAACGATTCATTAAAAGGTTTAAATTATAGCCAGTATATGGCGAAAGCTGTTGGCTGTGAAGTTGTTATACGTTTATTAATAATAAAAGTGACTGAGAAGCGAAATGAGTTACTAAAGAGTACGTTAAGATTAACTGTCTTATATCAAATAGCCTTTGTTCGCTGTAAACGTTATTATCCTTTAGGTATTTCTGTACGTCTGCTACCAAGTATAGACTCATTAACTATAAGATGGCCCTTATATTTCAATTATCACGGACACGATTGACGGATGAGGTGGAATTTTTTACTGCAGTAGCGTAGGTACACTAATAAAATAAATAATTTATCATCGACGACTTTCAATAGCCCGAAGGACCAAAAAAGTGTATCTATAGAATAAATACAGGTAAGTGTTAAAAATGTCGATAATCGAACTAAATTCACTAAAATATTATGATATGTATACTAGCTGCTGAATTGAGGATTAATATTATACAGGGTGTTCCGCTAAGGTCGGCGAGGTACGGTATTAGGGAAAGTATAGGCCCTACAACTTTGGGAAAAAAAAATTGTCAATAAATTAACCAAGTCACTGGAAAAAGTTTTCAAGTTCTTAGTTCGGCCGCTAGGGGGGGGGGCAATCTATAGACCAAAACATAGAGATGAATTTTTCAACAAGATATACCAGAAGAAATGGCGAATGCGCTGATCACAACCCTAATTTATATACATTTAAATTAGCTAATTTTCTATCGGATCAAATTGTGAAGCTGAAAACCATTCTCAACTTAATCATCATAACAATCAGTCCAGCCGTTTAGGTGGCGTTCAATGACAACACACAGACAGAAAAAATATATACAAGGAAGATATTTACCCGTTATATATCTGGACTGATATTAAAAAGTCACGTAGGTATTATAAAAGATAATACACAAAGCACATATTTGAAAATACAATGTGAGATTAGTATTTTATAAAAATAATCTGTAAAATTTCATCCACAATATATAAATTCACATTTGTGATATGTAAATTTACGTAAGTAAAATGTAGATTTAAACACTATTAAACACTAGAATTAAACACTATGTATGTTCGACAGGAAATGTAATAATACATGCTTTTGGTAACCATACATTGGTATGTAATTTTACACCGAAAATCATGGGTTACGAAATTGCCAATCTGTGTAATTTTACACAAGTGTCTTTTGCAGCGCATTGTTTCAAAATATTATGTATCTGAGCCTATTTCCATAAGCTATTATGGCGTTAATTATGGAGTAAATATGGCCGCAGTGTCGGCATTTGTCGGTTCAAACGAATGCGATCCTCTATCCACTGCTTTGATATTGTCGGAATCTGACTCCCGCTGGATTATATCTTTCACTGCGCGTCTCTATCGCACACTGACGACGGATTGGGTCCGCAGCAGATGCAGTTAATATATACATCCTGCGTATACCTCTCTTATTTACTAACAAGCTCCCCACTAATATAATAAAAGGGGGAATTATTAAATTGGAAAAATGTTCAGATTTCTTCCAAATTTTAACATTTGAATATCAGTGCGGTTTGAGATGATCTGGAATTATAATTCGATATATCAATAGCGACAGCGGATTTTAATGAAGTATTAAGGAAACATATTTTGGATGAATGACGTGACGTGGTTAGATTATGAGGCTAATTTCATTATCATAATGGTGGCTTTTGGAGGGCGGAATATTTAAAAAGACATTAATTTGCAAATATGATGTATTGAGCACGTAACTAGTAACTGCAATGACATAATGTCAAAAAAAAGGTTTATAGGGTGTCAAATAAAAAATATGTGACACGTTTTAATTGGCTCGTAACGCTTCACCAAACTCAGCCGAGAAATGCGCAGATGAAGAGAGCCGCGAAATGCCCTCTTTTCACTTTTTTTTTATTTGACACATTTTTTTTTTTTGGAAAAACGCCCCGTGGACGTTGAACATTGTAACTAGAATAAATCTAACAATTTTTTCTTAATAACCAGACTAGCTTTTCAGTCGATGAGTATCCAGTGACACACTCCACATAACACTAATCACTAGGAATTCACACTTTTGTTATTGAGTAGTGATGTCACTTCGACGTTTTCGTGATTTTCTAGCCTCTTCTGCTATTGCAAACCTCTTTATCTCATCTTCAACCATAGGCATATTTAGAATATTTCAATCGCGTTGAATGTCTTCATTGCGAATGTACCACGGAGCTTTGACGATGCTTCGAAGTATTTTATTCTGGAACGCTTGAATTATTTTAATATTGCCACAGTTGGACGCCATAAGTCCATAAGGGCTTCAGAATTTGCTTATAGAGAAGCATTTTGTTGTGTATTGATAACTCAGTCATGTCATAGTCTAAAGTCATGCCTAGATATTTTGCTTCGTTGGCGTGTGGGATTATTTGCTGGTTGACATTACTTTATTACTCCGGTCATATTTTTTGTTGCTGAAATTGACGTGATTCGATTTTGCCCCATTTAATTTTATGCATCATTTCTTTTTCCAAGTGATATTGTTGATTGCCGTTTGAAGTTTGTTTGTGGCTGACTGAATATCTTGGTCAGTACCGACATAGATTAAGTGAATAGATTAATAGATAATAAGCAAGGCGACCTTGAGAGAATAGATAAATTGAAATTAATTAAAAAATGCTTGGAAGATGTTGAACGGTTGCTATTTAGTTTCGATTGTTCATCGATTTCATTTGTAAAAAATTGTGAAGTTGGTGAAAAATGCAAGAAAGCGATTTTGTTCCTGAGAGAAACCTTCAGGAAGCTGAAGAAGCAACTCCAATTATTGCCTGCGAAGTCCAGGGAATTTCAATTATAAATATTTTTCTAATTAATTTAAATATCTATAAATTAGGATTGTAACCGATGCATTCGCCATTTTTTCCGGTATATCTTCGGAATCCAAGGTTCAATGCCAATAAAACTAAAACGGGACCCACTCAAAAATACCCCTTTTCCAACAAAAAATTAATTTTTAAAATTGATTTATAAATGGCGGGGTTCTGAAGTAACAAACATACAAAAAAATACAGTCGAATTGAGAACCTTTGAAAGCGGTTAAAGAACTATTTCGATAGATATTAAATTTTCTACAAAAAATAATAGCCTTAGAAGTTATTTCGTTGATATATGAACTCATATTGCATACTAGGAGGGTTATAAATAGTACAATTCACAAAAATACCTTGTTTAAATAAACCCGATGACTGAATTTGTTCTGAAACACTAGTTGAAAATATCATAATTATTTTCGGACAAGTGAAGCTTTCATACATGTGCTTTCATCCCCCGGTTTCTTTATACGTTTTTTTTTGCAAACAGAAATGTTGTTCTCAAGAAAATCTTATATAATTCCAAATAGCTGACGGGCATTCTAAACATTCATACATTTAGGGACCAGTTATTCATATTACAACATTTATCAATACGGTCTAGAGCAGTTTGAAGTCGATCATAGTCTGATAGCGAGAAATTTTTGCGATTGCAAAAACTTTAAGATCGTCGGCGTACAATAAAAACGAATGTTTAAATCCCAGACAAAGATCCGAGACACATTGATAAAAATCACGAAAAAGAGCTCCCCCAAAATCGATCCTTGCGGTTCACCTGATGCCTGAAGGAATTTCTCAGATTAATTAACCACGATATTTTCCAAATTGGTACCTGTCAGTTAGAAAAGGGCGCGATAGTGTGTCGGATAAATCAAATATTCTAGTTTATATAGTAGAATGTTGCGGTATAATTGACAAATTTGAAAATCTAAAAATTTGAGTTTTACTCCTGTTTCTTTTGCAGTTTATAAAATAGCCGTTTTCGTTTTATATTATGACACGTGAAACAAAGGCGGGTATGATTTTGATGTAACTTTTTTCATAGGATGTGACTAAAGATGTTATTAAGTTTATCGTAGAAGGCTTGCAATGCAGAATTGGATTGCATATAATGGTCCGCGGCAGCTAATTCTTCGTAAAAATTTGGAAAGTTTGCCTTTCTAAATTTGGAATCATCGGTTGATCTGGAAACAAATCTGAAATCACTCGATTTAGTGTTTTTTCACTTAGTGTCATTTAATGATTTTATAATTTTTTAGGTGACCAACAAACCGATGAAACAATGGGTTACATTGCATT
Source organism: Tetropium fuscum (assembly GCA_964058915.1). Lineage (NCBI taxonomy): Eukaryota > Metazoa > Arthropoda > Insecta > Coleoptera > Cerambycidae > Tetropium > Tetropium fuscum. The sequence continues at coordinate 151,236 of CAXKVY010000288.1, read as the reverse complement.
GTTCGTTTCTTCCTCTTTTTATATTATCATCAATAGCAATAAGGAAATCTCAGTGGCTGATGCAGTGGGTGGCAACCTAATTCCCCCGAGCAATCTGGATAGTATCTTTTTATTAAATTTATTAAATTCAGCATGAAAATAAAAAACTTTCGCAGTTTGTAAGTACATATAACATATTTTTGCCTGCCCCTTTTGCAACACCCATTATCATAATTCTGGACCCGCTGCGTCACTGGGAATACCACGTAATCATATTCTGGCGTGTGTAATGCAGCATAATTCGCTTTTAGTTTTGGTCTGCTCATCAATCTCTATTACACCCTCCACCTGTGCGTCGATCCGTGTAATTATTCTTATTACCTTCCACTTTTTGCGGGATTATAAAAATGCATGATTAGGGATTTTCGAAGATTTATGTTCAGTGGTCGTTTATATCCATTAAAGTTCTCTTAGAGTTTAGAGGTTACCCAACTTACGCCAACTTTTGCCTTTAAAATACATAATGTTTCTCTTTATCCGCGTGCCTTGCAATTTATTAGAATTGATTGGAAACTGCCCATAGAAAAGTAGTAGATATAATATACCGTAATCTCATATTTCTCATGTTCCAATTTAGACTCATGACTAAAATAAGTTAAAACCCCCTAAATTGCTAATGATTACAATGTCCTTCTTCTGGATGTCGTACTATATGAAGAGGGTTTATAAATTTAAATTAAAAATACCTTCCATGAGTCCTCTGAAACGCCTTAAATGGAGCGTCTGGATATGAATAATAATCCCAAGCATACAGATCTGTAAAAGGCATTAGAGCTCATAATTTATTTTAATTTTTTATATGCATAATTTTGCCGAGATAAATAAAGCCGTCTCTCCATTATCAAAAGTTGACTTTGAGTGATCTAAACGCTCGTCTTGGGATTTACATCATATCGCCTAATGGTCCTTATGCTGTGTGGCAATAATAATGAGGGTAATAACTTTAATCCACATACACAAATTTCCTTTGCGCAAATCGCTGGATCTTGTACATTAAGGAAACTTTGAGAGCTCACAGTGTTTAACCTGCAAAAAGTTTCTCTACAGCCGACCCGTAAGTCTTCTTTAATTAGTTCCTCGTTCCTCGTTCCTCATAAAACATTTTGTTCGATTTCGCGGGCCTTAGTCGCAACACGCAACAATCCCGAAGTTCGCCTTTTCCCTTTTCGGACGTTGGAAAAACCGGAGATTTTTTGTACAGTTTAATTAAATTCGCAAGGTTCGGGAATTTTTAATTTCGCTACATATTTTATAATTGAAATATATGTTGGGAAAATCTTAATTTGTACGGTGGCCGATTTCCCAGGCCGATTTCCAAGATTTTTCATGTTTTGATAGCTTATTTCTCGCCGAGTCCAAAAGTACGTTCGTATTTATTTCAACAGGCCATTTTTGAGATATTACGTCTTTTTATTGTACCTAATATTAGCGAGTACGTAGTGTAACGTAAATAAATTCCGTTCAGTTTTGTGGCAAATGTTTGAATTCTTATATCAAATATTTGAAACAAAACCGCGCGACCTGGTAGAAATTTACCGCGACTCCCAGCAGTTAAACAGGGTACATCCACATCCCGCCCAGTGTTATCAGACGTACCACAGGGCTCGGCACTAGGACCAACACTATTCAACATATACACCCACGACATCCCAAACCCTACAGACCATAGGACTACTGTTGCATTATACGCAGACGATACAGCCACTATTACCACATCTAAGAGCCCAAAACTATTACAGACACTAATGCAACAGCAGATAAATAACATAACAACTTTTTACCACAAATGGGGGTTAAACATTAACGAGGCAAAAACGCAAGTAGTCGTCCTCACAAGGAAACGGGAACCACCAAACTTAAAAATCTGCATTAACAATATTAACATTAAAAACATCACGCACTTGAAATATCTAGGGGTGAATATGAGACATTAAAAAAAGCAAAATTTAGGCAGGCACAACTAGGCACAATAATGATCCATTCAAATACACACACAGCATTACTAATCTACAAAACCTATATTAGACCTATAATCACATACTCATCAGCAGTGTGGTATCCGTGGATCTCACAATAACACAAAAACAGACTACAAATATGCCAAAACAAAGCCCTCAGGCTGGCCACAAATACAAAACTTATCACAGGAACAACGAATACCACACTGCACCAGCAAACAGGCATACACACAATAGACCACTACATTGAAAATACAATCATACCAGCATTTATAACACGTTTAACACAACATCCTAATAAAACTATACAACAAGCTATGATACCAAAATTTGCAGACCCTCCCAAACACCCATCCCTGAACTATATATACGCCCCATAACTCCCCGCATCACAAATCTCATACTAATAAACAATGATTGAAAAAATAAAAAACAGAACAAACAAAAAAGAACAAAATAAAAAATGAAACCAACAAAACCGGACAAAAATAAAAGCATGAACCAAACTTAAAAAATAATAACCAAAAAAAAGAGGCATGTAATAGCAATAATAATGAACTAACTAACACAAAAGACCCATAAAATTAACGTAGTATATAAGTATTTTGTATTCCAACGCTTCTACAGCCCCGCTTTATGTATTTACTAACAACTAACTAAAAATTAAATATAGAAACTAACGCCCGCAATATCCCATCCCCATTCCCCCGCCCAAGATCGAGGGAGAAAAGACATAAAATCGGACAGTCAAGAACACCGCTGCAACAAAAATACATTCATCCGGCAAAAGTATTTCTAATAGAAATAGAGGCCAAGCTAAAATAGCATAAACATGTACGATCTACGGTTGGCCCTACTTTTCCCCCGCTACAAGCATGCACATTTATACACGGGATATATATATATATATATATATATATATATATATATATATATATATATATATATATATATATATATATATTTAATTTAAATTTGATTTTGATTTGATTTTGGACTACCTACCTGGTGATTTTGAGTCACTGCTACTGTTTTACCGAATGGTAGCAAAACTTTAAGTTTTTTAAAGATATTACTTCGACGGCGTAAGTCGTGGGTATTTGCTTATATTTGGCATCGGCAAGGAGCGGCATTTGTTTCAATTTATTTCATTTTTTTATTTAATCATCGTGACGATTTGCATACCACATTCCTGTGTTGATAATTTTATTCTTTTTACTTTGATAAAGTTTAATCTCAAGTTTTGGGAATTCAATCAAAATTTAATTGCAACATTTAACTTTACAATATTTTTATTATATTTAAAACTCATATTTTTGAACTATTAATCTAGTTACTTTATTTAAATTCATTTTAGTATAAATTTCACTCTTGATATTCAGTTCAAGCGGGAATTTATACATATATTTTTTTGTCCAAATTTGTAAAACCTGATACTGGTAAATTTTCCACATCTCATGACCGAGAATCAATTCCTGTGGTGAGCAGAGACCATTATTACCGATTCCTGAACGTTAGACTGGAAGATACCTTCTCCTGCAGCCAGCATATTCCACCCATTGCGGTATACATATACCCTTAGAGGCAACGTCTCAGCTCAGCTATACCACCAAGCCGAAGCTTCAGCCTAGGACCCTAGGAGGCCAAGCTCATTCACGAGGGGATCTCCAGAGAAGAGAAAAGGTATTTTTGGATAATTAATTGCCCCTAGGAATTACCAGGTCTTAAAGAATATTTCTACTTTACTTTACCAAGGTTTACAATTCACTTTTGCTGTAAATGATAAATTTCTCGACTTGACCTTGTGTCAAGAGTGAACATTTTTTTATTGTTTTAACCTTAAGCCCTTCAGGCTACCTAATCAAGTAGAGTCTTTTTAACGCCCCTCAGGCAATCAATTGTAAATTTTAATTTTAAGTTAAGATCACTGTGAACCATCAACTGGTAATAAAAATATTTTTGTAATATATTGTTTTAAAAAAATCTTATTCTTTTATTTCTCTGGGAAAAGTCTGAGTCACAAGAGGTCACAGCTGATAATTATTGGCTGATCATTTCTGCGGTCTTCTGTACTATTAAAGTACTCTTGACCTGGCGCCCAAGTATTTTTATACAAAATTTTAAGTAGAAGTAGATCAAGCCAGTCATTGTCAAGCTGTGATTTTTCTGGTGATATATCTAAAGGTATCTAAGTGCCAGCCTCTAGCAAATCCACTTATCCATGACCTCCGTATTCAACTGAGCAGCCGATAGGCAACAAAGAAAAAATTCATTACGTCACATCTCCTACATGAGAGGCCCTTTAATTAAGGTAATGTAATTAAAGAGGAGAGGTGTTACAGTAGATTATGATGGATTGACAAATTGACAGTTTCCAGTTTTATTATCTCCAAAAATATACAGGGTATCCATTAAAAGACTTATACAGGGTATTCCATAAAAGATATTTTTTTCTAGTTTGTTGACCGCATCTTCTGAACTACTTTTTGCGGCATTGTTGCCAGTTTTTTTAAGTGAAATAGAAAAAAAAAGATGTGCAAGTGAAATGTAATATATTATAATATTTGTGTTTATCTCTATTCAACTTAAAGTAGGAGCAAACAACCCCAAATCGTCACACTATTATTGGCTCTCTGGTTTAGATGGGGTGGGTAGCTGACTAATATTGTCTCTCCATTGGTAAGACGACATGCACCTATTTGTCTTTACGGGTCACAGATTGTATAGTATAGTAGGACAGTTGTATTAGTCCTATAATCTTCTTGATATGGTTATTATATTGTTTGTTTAAATGCGGTGTTAATGTGCTATTGTAAGTGCGATATGTGAATATGTGATATGTGAATATGACTGGTAATAAAAATTATGAAAAGGGACAGAGACCCAGAGGAAATAGGTGTGTCTGTATATTGTGGAAAGAGTAATCGCGACGACTCCAGTTTGCATCAATACACTTTTCCAACTGATGAGAAGCGTAGCAGACAATGGATTGCTGTCAGGTAGGCCACATGGAAATTTCAAATTTTTTGGCAACATTCATAGTTAGATAAACTGGCTGGGGTTGGACTTTCGTCATTCAAGTGGAAAATTAAAAGGCGGAGCATAATTTATGAATGAAAGAATGACAAAACTGTATTACAGCTCCATCTAGAATTCTCATTAGAACCCTCAGTTTCAATACAGTTTGTGTAGATGCCGTTTTTCATTTAGATCGAGAATTAAGTGCATTACGATTGATTGTAATTTTTGACGTTACAGCCACTGCCAGAGAGAAATGTAAAATAATTTTTTGAATAAATCGGATTATAAATGACCGTGTTTATGGATAAAACGTTGTGTAGCATTCGTGTTTTACTCGCGTTTTATCCACTCAAAAAATTAAACTTTTTAGCGTAGATGAATCGCTATCTAAAACATTTATACAATAAATAACTATTATTTTATTCTGATGATCCTGGTGAAAACATTAGAACAAAGTTGTCTAACTATTGTATTGTATTGCATAAATAAATCTGCAACAAATGTGAAAAATCGAGATTTTTTGTACACATCAACTCGTTGTAATATAAAGGTTGCTTCTAGCATTGGGACGATATCAGCGGAACAACCCACTAAATCTTACATGATACATCACTGGAAAAGAAAGTGTAAAATATTTGAAATAAATTACTGTACAAGGGTCAAGCCGTTTGTCTTGATTATCTATAAATCCAATACTTAATGAAGGTTTGTAGCTCAAGTAACGGATTTCATAGGTTTTAAGTACAAATTCAGTAAAAATTATACAGAAAAACCATTTCATATGTGAGCCATTAAAAGGACAGTTTTGTTTTAGTCGTTTATGTTGTACACATGCACACAAAAATGCTTAAATTATAATAATTATCGTATATGTGAAAGTTCCCAACATGACATCTTACGTCTACGCATCAGATCAAATAATACTCAGATACGTTCAATTTATGTTTTTAATTAATTCAATTTATATGAAAATAATATCAATCAATATCAAAGTTTTGTCACAGAGTCGTCCATTCTATGATAAAACTGTTGTGACGTAACAATCTAAAAATATTCTTGTGAAACCAACTGGTCCCTTTTGGGACATGACAAAAGTATTTGTGTGTATGTCTGAAAGGGCAAGGAATTAAGTAAAAAAAAATGAAAAATATAGCAACAGCTGCGGGATTCGAACTCCTTCCGTATACAAAGCATACGCTTTACCCGCTAGGCTACCTATGCTCTGCCTAACATCTGATGAACTAAATATTGGAATAACTCAGTCGACGTACTTTGTCTTTCGTTATAATTATATATGTATATTATTTATGTAATGTTTTAATTTTAAAATAAAATATTCACATATATTATCTGCGTTTGTTCCATTACATATTTCATCCCAAGTTTCTTTGATTAAATCAATTTTTAAATTTTTGCAATTACTAGTCTGTATATATATTTTAATCGTTCACTTATTATATTAGGTAGTTCAAGTGCGATTTTTTCCCGTTGTTGTCCTTTAAAACATCAAGATATTCTATTGGGGATACATTCCATATAGCCTGATGAAGTGGTAGTTTTTCGATAACATGAGTCCGTTAATAGTAAAGGTTTCTCAACGGAATTAAATGTTTTTGTTATATGTATATGTACAAGTCCGGTTCGCATAAGCTAGCTGTGTTAGCTAAATATAAATCATATCGGCTGCCGTTAATGTTTATAAACATTTAGGGACTGTGTATGACTGTGTCACCGAGCCGCCCCCTGTCAGCATTCATTGCATCATTCCCAATCGTGAAAGCTGCCTGGGTCACTTGGCCGCTAGTGTTTAATAATTATTAATCTTATGAATATTAGTTTTACCTGTGATATCAAAACTGTTCTAGTATAAGTAGTAATTCCGTTAATTTTACTTGCCCAAAAAATAGTAATGAGGTCGACAAAAAACATATTTTTTATACGGGGTGGTCACAAATTTCGGGAAAACGCTATTATTAATAAAAGTTTTTGCTTGCCTAAAGTAATGTCGACAAAAATTATGTTTATTATACGGGGTGGTCATAAATTACAAAATCTTAAAATTCGGTAAGATCACCACGTATAAAATTATACATTGTCGAAAAATTTTTATTATTTATAAAAATTTTATTATTTATAAAAGTTTTTACTTGCCCAAAAAATAGTAAAGACGTCGCCAAAAATCTATACGGGGTGGTCACAAATTCCAAACTCTGAAAAAATGTTTAATTTTTGGGAAAACGCTATTATTTATAAAAGTTTTTGCTTGCCCAAAAAATAGTAACGACGACAAAAATAATATTTTTTATACGGGGTGGTCACAAATTACAAAATCTCAACACAATTTTTGACAACGCCATCACTACTGTTAGGCAAACAAAAACTTTTTTAAAGAATAGCAGGCATTCGAAAACAAAAAAAATGAGACTGTAGTTTGCAAGAAACCCGTGCAACCCCATGCAAGAAACCCGTTTAAAACGACAAGACCTTCAGGGTCAAACGAACAAAAAATCGTAACACAACTGCGTTTTATTTTTATTCAAGTCACTTGAGAAATTTTTACCAGTTGTGTCTGGTATTTTCAATACGCCTGCGATACTTCCGTAAGATGCAAGATCTGTGTATTATTTATCCAAAGTTCGTTTGGTGTAACGGTCACGAAGAGTCATTTATCAGACGCCTATCTCTTACGGCTTCAAATATATTTCACCTTTGTGCCTTGCTTTAAGATGTATTTACGTACTTTAATTGTCTGGAGCAAACAAGTCATTTATTAATAAACTGTGTTTTTATCCTATAGCATGTTCTCTCTTTTTATTAAATATTATTTGTCTTCCCGTTTCTTTATTATCATTCAGGATCTATAAATAATTCACCAAGGATGGAGTAACAAGATCCTCTTCACTTAAGGATGGTTTTACAAATTTAAATGTAAACAATTTGAAAGTTCTAATTAGACGCAGAAATTGAAATTAACAGTATGAAAGTATTTCAAAGTATCGTACAAAGTACAAAGTATAGTACAGTATAAAGTATCATCAAAGTGTAAAAGTTTAAAGTGAAATTAAATAAATCAAATATCATGAATTAATCTGATTGGTCAGATCAAAATAACAGAACAAGAAAAAAGTAGGTAACCAGGAAGTTGCATCTGTTTTTTAATACACTACATCCGTAGCAACTACGAAGAATACATTTGAGAGTCTAGTTACGGCGTTCAAGTAATCAACAGCCACGCCGCTCGTGAATTTTATATTTTTAATTAGAAAAAAAGTAATTGTAAATTTAAATAATAAGTATTAATTTGTGCTAAATAAGCAATAATACCAGTGTATATGGTCTAGAAACAAGAAAGCTGTATGAATAAGTGTTTTCGTCATTCTTACGAGTAAAGAAGGGAAGAACTTGGTAGCGTCCTAGCCCAGTGGAAGGAAATTTGATGTCTATATATCAAACAAGAAAAGGAAACAAACATTCACAGTGCTAAAGTGACAGCAGAGTAAAAAACTACAGCCCAGTAGCAAGTAATATAAGTTTGAGGGTAAATACAGTCAGCATTCCAGAGGTAGTGCAGCGATGTCCTGCTAGATGGCGCCACCACCAGAGCTCAGCAGCAGTGTAGTTCGCGTATAAGTGAAATCGAAAGGAATAAGTTTTGTGAAAGTTCATAAAAGGATTAACATATGTTACAAGGTAATAAACAATTCTAAAGCTAATATTAAGAAATATTGTGTCAGAGGACTTGGTGCTAAAATTTTGTTTTCAAGATAACCCAATCAAATAAAATAAACAGAGTCATATGCAGCCACAACTTCTTCTTTCTTGTTTTGCAATTTCAGGGAATAATTTTAAAAACTAATACAACTCTGAGCTTCACAAAAATTTTACATTTTTAACAAAAGTTTTGCATACAATTAAATTCAATTATGATGAGTCATTAACTTCATTTATCAAATAATATTTTAAAGAAATTTTATATAAAAGTTAATAAGCCTAATTGGAGCCCCTCTAAGACGATAGAGTGCTAATGACTAAGTGATCCTTCAATGAAATAAATAAAAATCAGTGTTCACAGAACTGGCGCCCATAATAAAAGAGAAGGATTCAACAGGGAAGTAAATAGAGTAAGTATCCTATAACAGTTTCAATATTTCTCCATCACACTACTATTACAATACCTCACTATTTTATGGGCATTCTACAAAATTGATATATTTCATTTATTCTCTATTAGCAAACCCAAAGTGGGACTTTATAAAATCCCACCAACCTCTATAAATATGAAAATGAAAAAAAAACATGATTTGTAGTTTCTCTGCTCAATCTTTTCCCAGCGACCGTTTGTAACGCTGCCTGTAACGGTTTTTAATTTGGTAGGGGAATATGAGGTCTTTATTCGCATCGTTTTCTCTAAAGATGGATGCAAGCTTCGGAAGTCGCTACTCTATGGGGAGGGAGTAACCCTCCCTCGAGTGACGGACTAAAGAGTGAAGTTAGAAACATTATTTATAACATGAAGCTGACTGGAAGGCACGTTACAATAAAAACAGTAAATCATGAACTTAAAAGTAAAGAAATAATTAAAAAGAAATATCAAATTCTAGTTTAGGTGAACAAATGATTGTATTTAAGTAGAAAATTGAAAATCTATAACCTGATCTGTTAGTTTCGTCACGTTGTCCATTAATTAATTAAATTTTTGGGAAAATATTGTAAAAACTTATATTGCAAAAAAGATAAAAATCCTCTTCAATGTGTTTATTTGGACGAAACGTGACTATTGGAAAAGAGCGCTTTTAAAAGAACGTGGCAAAATGAAAATATAAGTTGTAGAAAAGGACCTGAGGGGTTAGGGAAAGAGTCGTAAAAAAAAGATGTGAGATTGTTGAATAATCATTTGACTCTGATTTAATTAATAGTTTGTCACGAAGAATCATTTTAAAGATGGGTTTTGGTTTTGGAAGATGGTTTGAAAAACGATTACCAAACTTAAAAAAACCTTCATCAATGTTTGTGCCTTATAAAATGTTTGCACGGTTTGTATCTAATACAGTGCAGTATTTCAAGAGTAAATTTGCTCTAGACAACACGTAATCCATCAGGGTATTTAATTACATCTTCATTTACCCAACTCACTTCTCCTAGACTTCCTTGACCTTGATCCAAAAGTAAATGTAAAACCTCTTCGCATCGAGTCCCGCGGTCGGTGTAAGAACTGTATTGAACCGCTCTGATTCGAGCTAAAAAAATGCCTGCGGATATTAAATAGCCGACGGAGCTGCAGCAACGTGATTACAGTTATTTTAATTGGCACTCGCAAAAGCGAAAGGAGCTCCAGATTCACGCTTTCCTTCCCGTTTTTCTTCCTATCGACGCACCGTATATTTATAAAAGATTACGAACAGGGAAATTAACATTCTATAAAAATCCCTTTTATTTTGCCAGTGTATATAGTGTGTCTCTTAAACGGCCCTAATCAGTGGTGACAGATAACAACTCAGTTTCGCTACTAGAGATACTTGAAAACTCCATAGTTAAATTATTTTAAGAAAAGGTCAATTCATTCAAGTTTTTTTGACAGATGTACAAAAAGTTGATTTATTAAATTATAATTACATTTGTCATAGAAAATCTCATAAATATATAAATCCACATATAAATCGCACTATTGAATTTATATACTTTATACTGATTACGTTATTCATTATAATATTTTTAAATACATTAATCTTGTTATTTATAAATACCTTATCTTGAATTCTAATCACTTATCCATTAGTTTTTGTCTCTTTGATGGCATTTCTTCATCGTTAGATTCGACAAACCTTCCCGATTCTAGTAGATCCTCGAAATCTTCAACACCATCACCGTCTTCGTCTCCAATATTATTTCCAGTCTGCATTGGTTCTTCATCCACAATTTCATCTGAATCATTAACTTCCTCGTAGATTTTTTCTTAAGTTATGGAATCTTAAGTTTTTCGAGTAATTAAAGTGTAAATTTTAATAAATAGCTCAGTTGTATTGTACATAATGATTTAAAAAAAAAATCGGTTTCGAGTTTTTTTCGTTTCTTTGCATTTTCTGAGAACAGTTACCATAGCAATGTATATTTTTTACACCATCAGAAAGTAAATACTAATAAATAAATCAGATTTCAACGAACAAAAAGCCCACTGACTTTTTTAAAAAAGCAGATATTTTGACGCGAAAATTCTCGCGTTATTCAAAATTAGAGTGCTTTTTCGATATTAAGTCAAAATCAGGTGAAATTTTTTTTTAATAAAAAAAAATTACAGTTTATTTGGCACATAAAAAGGTAAGCTTTCACCAAATTTCTTTAAATTTTTTTTTTGTAAAAGAAAAATAAAAAACAAAAAACTTGGTTATTTGCATTTGTCACATAAATTTTAAGGTTATGTGAAAATACAAAAGTTGTAGATCTTTTTATTACCTACAACTTTGCCATTTAACTTTTTCCCATAGGACTTGTAGTTTTGCCGGAAATCGAGATAAACCGTTTTTACCCTTAAAAACTCACCCCCTTCCACTTCCCGACCTCAGATCACCCATAAATTATTTTTCCTCTCATTTTTGTTACATTCCCTTCCTTTTACAATGGGCTTCATCCTACTATTATTTTTTTTCACTTTTTACCATTTTCAAATGCTTCAGACCTGGTCTACTAAACATGGGGGCACCCGTATTCAAAAAAGGCTATTACAGATTACTTTCCAACCTCCCATTGCCATCGGGTGTCTAATTAGATTACCGGCATCCTTCCGTGCACCAACATTTAAATAATTAAACAGAAACCCATCGTATATTACCAAACGTTGTGGGCAGTTCTTCGTCACGGACGAGTGACCCAATGACCTGAATTCTGTAAGTCAACAGTCCATGCTTGCCGTGTACGTCTTCTACGCAGCTGGCACGTATCACATTGTATTGCAACAGGTACCCGGCAGTAAGCATCTTCGATATTACCGCGAAATTGTCATTTTTACGCGCGTGTGGCTATTATTGTTTTATTGGATCTTGACAGTGCGATAAGGATGTGCATGGATTAGGATTAGGATCGGATTAGAGTTAGGTGAGTATCTATATACCACACGTAATTTACACCATCACGTTGCTATAAATTCAATTTATTACTCGCTGCCAACGGTAACACCCAGGAATTCGGTACCTTTTTTAGATTAATGTATCCTGTGTTAACTTGTTGTGTTGGCTGTAAGGCAAAACTTAGTAACCATGTGCATTCATCATCTACTACATATATTCGTTCACTTGGGCGATGGTTTTTGCTCGACCTAATTCCACCCGCAAGGGATGGATAATTATTATTATATTACAATTTTTTTCTAAAGCATTTGAGTTTTGGTCCAAAAAGTGGTCCTCACTCATTACTAATAATCATAAATATCCTCATGAGATTAGTTAATGGTGGTGTTGTCAGGAAATAGGACAAATTTTAAAACGACGAACTGTTTAAATCATTATTATAAATAAGAAAGAGATTGATGTACTTTCCGCAACGCATCTGGATATTTATACCACTAAGAAACTGAGAACAAACAGTTAGTAATATGATTGTATTAAACGAAATTCTTTGGTGTTATGGAGTCTCCTTCAGATGATAATCGGGAAGGCATCGAACATGATTCGTCACTAGCCTTAAACATCTTGCAAACTACTATTCCGGATTACACGAATGACTCATTAACAGTTCAATGCTTAGGCAGACGTAGTCGAGATCACAATAGGCCTGTAAAAGTATCACTTCGAGACGAAAGGGAAGTATTGAATTTTATTAAGAAGTCTAGGATTTTGCGCAATATCCAGAATTATAAAAATACTTGACAAGTTATTGCAATAATTTGACATTATTGCAATAACTGAAACGAATTATTTCCTGATAACTATATCGTTTTCCGAAAAGATAGATGCAGGTTGTCTACAGGCTTGTCAAGGGGCGGTGGTGTCCTTATTGCTTTGAAAGACAGCTTTAATTGTTTGCAAATAGACATAACCCACATGGCTGATGTAGTTCCCGATAGTGATGTGGTTGATGTAAAAATTCTAAACTGCAATAATCGCAAATTATTACTATTTGTTTTATATATACCACCGCATACCTCAATGCAAGACTTTGACTTATTTTTTGATGATGGGTTCCTTAGCATGTCAGAGGGATGATGTTAATATATTATTTGTAGGTGATATAAACTCTCCAAATTATTCCCTGGGTCATTCTGCCGCAGGCGGCGCAAGAATAGTAATAGAAGGTAACTTTAAAGATTTCCATGGCTTACTTCAATAAAATAAGGTTACCAATTCTCAAGATCATATTTTGGTTCTTGTTTTTCCTAACCTCAACTGTATCGTAAATAGATCTGAAGATCCATTGCCTGTTGAAGATAATCACCACCCTTTTAACACGAATTGGTCATTCCTTATGAATTTAGATAATGTGAATGACTTATGCTCTTCATTTTTTACGACAAGTTATATAGTCTTTTCGATATAGCCGTACCAAAGTCTTCTCCCCATATTCGCTACTATCATTATCCTCCTTGGTTCACAGGAGGATAATGATAAAGTCATTAAATCCATCCGAACAAAAGTAGATGCATATAGCAAGTACAAAAAATTGAAAGCAGCTGATCTCTACAATGCTTTTAAAGCTCATCGATCTAAATCTAAACGTGATTGATGAGGCTTATAGAATATTTTTAAAGGATTCTAAGCGATCATTATCTGGTAATCCCAAAAAGTTTTGGAACTTTATTTAAAAAGAAAAGGTTCCTTACGTATCCCTTCTGTAATGTTCTATAACGACAGTGAACTTTCCAGTCCTACTGATATCGTTAATGCGTTTGCTGACTACTTTAACAGCGTCTTCATTCAATCACAACCAGTTAATCAATCTGAGTTTTCTTTACACAACAATCTAGGACTTCACATAGACTTGCTGAATATCTCATATGAAGATGTTTTACAAAATCTGAAATGATCTAAGGATACTTTTACAATGGGCGTATTCCCAGTTTTGTTCTAAGAGACTGTGCGTATGTTTTTGCCGAGCCACTACAGATCTTATTCAATTGCATCCTACGTAATTATTCGTTTCCGTCTTATTGGAAAAAAACATATATTTGCCCAATACCAAAAAAGGGAAATTAAAATGATGTATCAAATTATAGAGGCATTTCACTACTGTGTAATTTCTCTAAAATCTTTGAAACCATACTGTATAGCAAACTTTACTACTCTACCACGCAGCTTATTTCGTCACGTCAACATGGTTCATACAAAGGAGGTCAACAACATCTAATTTAGCGGTTTTTACTCAATATGTCTCTGAGGTTTTGGATAATAGAGGACAGGTCGATGTCGTCTATACGGACTTCCAAAAAGCATTTTATCAGATTGACCATAACATACTCCTTTTGAAACTAAAAAGTATTATTGGCTTTTCTAAAGCATTGATTAAATTATTCACCTCCTACTTAAGTGATAGACACTTTTTGGTCAGATATCAAAATTTCAATTCAATATCATTTTCTCCAACTTCGGGAGTTCCACAAGGTTCCAATCTGGGCCCCATATTGTTTTTATTCTTTATTAATGATCTCCCTGAAGTCCTTACTTGTGAGTTATTTGCCGATGATTTTAAACTCTACTCTGAAATTAAATATTCTACAGATTCCATCCGTCTTCAAGACTGCATTAACAAAATGTCTTCATAGTGTGAGAAAAATCATCTTAAACTAAATATAGCTAAATGTAACGTAATGACTTATACTCGCAAAACTACATCTTATACTTACAACTACTTCATTGGGAATAACATCACCAGCCGAGTTGATGTAATCAAAGAGCTGAGTATTTATTTTGACACCAAACTCGCTTTTGTTGAACATATAAACCATATTGTTTCTAGTATCTTTAAATCTTATGGCTTCATTTACCGCAATTGCCGGGACTTTTCCAATATAAGCAATTTTTAAATCTCTGTTTTATGCTCTGGTGAGGTCAAAACTAGAATACGGGTCGATTATATGGTATCCGTTTTATCATGTTCATTGTCAACATTTAGAATCGATCCAAAGAAAGTTCTTAAAGTACTTGATCTTTTTGCAAGATGGATCTTATCCTCCTAGAGGTCTGGATCAAAATTATTTACTTGCGAGATTTAATTTTTGACTCGTTAGAAACCAGACGCAATACCATGCTAATTAGATTCTTATTTAATATCTTGGATGGCAAGCTTGATTGCCCTGATCTGTTAAATAAAATAAATTTTCTGATACCTCGCCTAAATTCTAGACAGCAAACTTTATTTTACTGTGTTGCTCCTAGATCAAATATTTTAAGAAAGTTCCCAATATCTCTGATGTGTGCACTGTTCAATCGTATCGCTTCTGATTGTGATATTCACTGTGATAATTTGAAGAGTATATGTAACTGGGTAGCTCGGTTAGCTTAAGTATTAGGTACTTGTTTGATTTGTTATAGTAAATTATATTTTGTTTGTTTGTTTTATTTTGCCATATATGCATATTTAGTTTGGCTAATAGGTATTACGTCTTATGCATTGTATTGCTGTTTTGTATTATTTTACTTCTGCTTATATTGTTATATTTTAATTATTACTTGTATTGCTTTTATTCCTGTAATTGGGTTTTCTTTTCCTGTTGGAAGAAATAAATATTATTATTATTATTATTATTATTATTATTATTATTATTATTATTATTATTATTATTATTATATTATTTTATCCACAATCAACGCCGTAGATAGGCCTAAAAACAATAAAATGTTTTTGTACTACACTAATACTAAATTAACACAGATGCAGCACTTATGAACAAGTGGTGAAGGTAAGAATATTTGTCCCAAATATGCGGCACGGTTTTAGATTTATGCGGCAACCGAAGATGACTTTGAAAACTGTGGCCATGCAATGAATACAAACTTGTCTTGAACAAGGTCACTTAACAGGTTTCCTTCAAAATATATCCATATACCCTGTCGCAGATATCAAACAAAATGGAGGCGATAAAAGAAAGTTTATAATTTGAATTAATTGTCAATATAACGATAGTTTTTTTAGACAACTCTTATTGAGGTTGCTATGGTTTTTCTCAAAAGCTGATTCTTCCCAAATATGTTTTATGGATTTTTTTTCGAAATGTAGAATGTAGAGTATTAGTCAGCTGCGGTTTAATCCCGATAATTACTTAAATATGCTGATGTTTTGTATTCGTACGGAAATTCACGTTGAAAAGTATGATTTGCAACGTTTATGTAAAAATTATTTCACGGTTCTGCTTCGCCTTATTCAATACGATTTGTAACGGATTTTGTTAGCGATACAATGTAACTTGTCATTACCCGAGGTAATTTACTTCTGTCCTGCGTTTGTAATTTTAGTTATCAATACTGACCTAGGTCTACGTATTACGGTCATGGTGATCAAAATATTTCGAAGCGTGCTATTATACTCGTAGTTGTTTCTAAACGCTTGTTGCTCCCACGTCGCCTGTGAAATACGGCCTGTCTTCACGCCCCTCGTTGTATTTTCTAAATCTAACTGGCAGGTGATCAATTTTTGTTTTGCGATAATCATAAAGACGTGTCGGTGTCTTAAAGGCTGAATTTCCGTAGATTAATTTCCTTGTTCTAGTTTTGAGGGATATACTAAATAATCTGACTGACTGAATTATTAATAGCTGCGTGCTCGTATTTCTAAGGCAACAAATTTCATAATTTGTCAACTGCGAATCTGATATTTTTATTACAGACAGTCCCAGTTCTGCGGAGTTGGTCGATATCTGGTAAGCTGAATTCCTCTACGTTTTGAGATATATACGGCCTATTACATCCTATTCATTTTATAATATATCACCTACTTACTTTCACTAGTCATATCCCTAGTACCAGAATTATTACCGGAAATATTTCCGAGAACATGATTTTATTGAAAATTATCCCGCCTACTCTGCTGCTTCTTTAGTCCATTTCGAAAGTTCGTTTTTTCCCACTGGAGTGTTTTTGTATCATCCACTTGATTGTTCTTTGTTCCATTATACTGTTTACTGTTAATAAGAATAATATATCAGTTGTTATTCTAGATGAACGTTTAACCATTAGATTCTTTATGTCTTTTTCCTCCACCCTGGGCCGTTTTATTGAAGAGGGGATTGATTATATTCCACTCTTCTTATAAAGTAGGATTTTTAAGATATGTAATTATGTTATCTCCTGTTTTAATCTCAGAATTATCCACTTCCTGTTTAAAATAATGAACTCTGCAAGTGACTGCTTCTCCACCTCTCAAGGCAAGTTTTATTGAAGAGATATGGTAAAATTTTCGCTGGAGTCCCGCCGGAGTGTCTTCGTCCCATAATAAAACCATTGCGCGTTTGTGATTGGTGGAAATTAAGACGAGGGAATGCAGTATCATTAGCTCTGTCTTTTACTACTTACCACATGTGTATGCCTCAACTTGATTATGCTACGTCATAACACAACACTTAATGTATAAATATTTAAGCTCGGGGTCGTGTTAATGAAAAAATATATTAACTTTAATATTAGTTCCATGAAACGGTAATAGTAATATTAGTTTGCCACAGCGCGAAAGCCTTCATCAACAAAACTAACAAACATACAAATAGTTCCATCTGATACAACACAGTAGAGTATAGTCTAATTAGATACATATCAGTAATTAATCACGTCACTTGGAAAAGTAAAATGCAACTGCCCCAGTTGTATAAATCAGAACCGTGGCTGTTTCCGTTGATAATTCTTTAACGCGCCATGCATTGTTTTCTTGGTATTTTTGTATTTCCATATGCTGTTCTACATTTTTTTGTGTTTGCTATAATAAATCGATTTATTTAAAAATTCGATGCCCGGTCACGCACATTCGACTCCTCAAACAGCAATGTTTGTTTTGTTTTAGTATTCACACGCATCCTCACAATTGAAAGGAAAGGAGACCATGTTTGCCTATTGCTTCATTCAAACGTAGCGAAATGTATTCGCACGCGCTCTTAAAGATTTTCCGTCCCATTTTGCCAGAGACTTATTAGAAAACGGCTCTTTTATGTCATTGTCAAAATCAAGGCTATTGGTGGAATATTTTAATGGCAAAGCAAATAACAATCGTTAACTTACTGGTTGATTATACCTTTCATTAGTTTCATTTTACGATTTGAAAGAGATCGTTAGCTGTAATAATATTTTATTTGCTGACTTACAGTAATACACCATTGTAAAGAATAATGATTGCGCGGATACTGCTTGAACGGACGAATAAAATGATTCTTGAAAGAAGATAATCAAGATAGAAAACAGCAACAAAAAAGCTGCAAACAACCACAATAAAAGTGGTTGCTGACATGGCCAGAATAGTAGCCTGGAATGCCAATGGGCTAATAAAACGAGCACATGAACTAGAAGCGTTCTTATGGAACGATAAAATCGATGCAGCCTTAATCTCTAAGACCCACATGACCAGAATAAATTATTGCAAAAACGAGGGTAGAGGTATCACACTGCTCGACCAGACCTTCCCGGAAAAGACGGAAAGGCGCTGATAAACAAAGAAAACTTAAAACACTACGAAGATGCTAAATACGAAACTGCAGAACTCCAAGCGACAACAGTATTAATCTTAATGAAATCCCACGACATCACAATTGCCGTAATGTATTGCCCGGCAGGAAATGCGCAAAAAGAAGAACACTATGTCTACATCGAAGAATGCTTTGACCTACCATCAGACTATTCAGTAATTCTACTCCCATTGAGTGAACCATGTAATAACCAAACAGCAACTCGCATATCTCTTTAACGCGGAAACTGGTTAGGATGGATTTCGAGCAGAGCTTGAACAGAGAATTGAACTAGGCGTACCCTTAAAAAAGAAAGAATAGTTAGACCATGAAGTTGCAAAGCTTATGGTTGCATAAACTTGCAGCAATCTGCGTGTATCAAGAATGAAAATTTCCTTAGGGAGTTATCGTTTGAAGAAAGCACTACTTCCTCTGGAAGGCAACTAGGTTCTTGGATAAGCCAAATAATCATGACCCTCCCATTCGAAAAGATGATGGCAACTGGCAAGGCAGAAATATTTGCTGATCACTTGCCAAATATATTTCAGCCATATGAGCCTACTGACATAGAAGAGATACCACAAATTACTAACAGAGATGGCACCTCCCCCCTATCCTCGTTGTCACTGGTACGTTCTTCGCTGTATGCAGCGAGTACGGAAGAGTCGCCTTCGATTTCGATCTCATCATCATCATAATGGCCATTGGTCTGTGACTCGTCCACCACCACGCAAGGCTCATTAAATGCATCTTCGTCCAAGTCGTCATCAAGAGCATCTGCCTCCATCGTCGTTATTTCTATATTAGTGCAATTTTCTTGATCGCATGTGAAGCACATGCTTGAACACTTCAAACCATGCCTCCTGCAGAAAGATCTTCGTTTTACCGCCGCTTCCGCATCTGCAGGCTATCGTTTTAATTATTTCCTCTGGAACCAACTGATCCGAGCTGTACGTGGGAAGCAGATTAGTACCGTCAGAAGTCCAACCCCATCGTTCTGGCTCGAGCGAAATTCCGAGCTACGTTTGCAGCTGCAAATAGGAGGGGTAGGCATGTTGAGGCAAAGTAAAAGCATGTTGGGCCAAAGTAAAAGTCGCTCTTGATGTCTATTTTTTAAATTGTATCGCAAACCATTGTAATGAAGTAGGAATAATCTCCCTCACATTACGCTAGAAACTAGGATATTTCATTTAACTGTAAGCCCATAAATTATTCATAGATATTAATAACGTTAATATGCATCGAAAAATTTATTTTCTTTTCAGGTAAACATTGTTATTAAATTGTACATTCAGTTCTGCTTATAACGAGGTCATAAACAAACCCCTTCTGGGTACCCCGCCGCCGTCAGTAGTTTTTCCAGTATCAATAATCCTCGTAACCGTCACCTCAAGGCACCGAAATATCGGACAGCGCCACCTGCGCTGCACTCCCAACGATATCAATAGGTAGGGAGATCACGCGTCAACGCGAAAAAACCGTCCAAAATCATATAAAAGCAGCTCCACAGCACTGTAAAGTGAGTTAGCATTCTTCGCTAACCGAAAAGCATTCTGCACCCTTCGGGTTGTCGCATTATGCATCCTCCGCCTCCGCTAACCAAAAAGCATTCTGCACCCTTCGGGTTGTCGCATTTTGCATCCTCCGCCTTCGCTAACCAAAAAGCATTCTGCACCCTTCGGGTTGTCGCATTCTGCATCCTCCGCCTTCGCTGCCGTTTTCGTTGCTGTTATTCTGTAATCTGACAAGTTGCGACTTGCCGTGATTGCCGCTACCGATCCCCGTTACGAAAGAAAAGTAAGTGTACTTTATTAACAAGCGCTAAGGAAATCCAGTCTCCGAACTCGTAGTTAAATACACGTGGAAATCGTGTGGGTTCACCCAATAGGCTGTAGTTCGGGTCGTAGCATCTTGCACCCTTCGGGTTGTCGCATTTTGCATCCACCCTTCTGCTGAGCATTTTGCATGCAGCAGGGACTCCACAAGCTACCTGGGTCACGCACGCAATTTTCACTATTCGGTCTTCGGCATAAATTTTAGATACACGTGGAAACCGTGTGGGTTCACTCAATAGGCTGTAGTTCGGGTCGTAGCATCCTGCACCCTCCGGGTTGTCGCATTTTGCATCCACCCTTCTGCTGAGCATTTTGCATGCAGCAGGGACTCCACAGGCTACCTGAGTCACGCACGCAGTTTTCACTATTCGGTCATCGAAATCGTAGCCAAGTCTACGTGGAAATCGTTTGGGTTCACTCAATAGGCTGTAGTTCGGGTCGTAGCATCCTGCACCCTTCGGGTTGTCGCATTTTGCATCCACCCTTCTGCTGAGCATTTTGCATGCAGCAGGGACTCCACAGGCTACTTGAGTCACGCAAGCAACTTCCGACAAAACTAGTCCGCGTACATCATATCCGCGAAAGTTGGGATTCCCTACACGCTGCACGCTTTACTGTAGTATTATTGCTTCCTCCGCTTGCTAAAGTAGTACCATTTGTTTTGCACTCGCCACCTCTTTGTTATCCCGCTTTAAGCCTTTATTCGTAACGCTTTTCATCCCCATGACGTAACTCGCTATAGGCAGACTGAATACCCTCTGTATATATGTAAATACCGGTGTGACCGAAATAATAAATCCTGTAAATAAAATCTGTTGTAATCATAAACCGGTGTTCTTCTTGAAGATAGGGTAATACAAGGCCTATCGGTATATCACGTGACCTGGCTTCCGCCCTTCTCCACAAAAGTTATCCGGGGCCCCTACAGATACTGCCTGTAGGGAAAAGTGGTCTGTCTGCACTCTAAACAGACAGTGGCGCTCGAGATAAAACCTCCGCACCGAAGCTAAGAGCGTCACACCATTTAACGTACTTTGCGGTTTTTTTGTAGAGTATAAGCACGCTATTATCTCGCATCCAATGCTTGCAATAACTTGATGTCTGGAATGTCCGTTGTAAAAGGCATCGAAATTTGGCAACTGTAATTTTAGTTTGTCAAATATTTTACAGATTTTTATTTTCCCCCTGCTTAAATAAACAGGAGGTTGTGTCACAGCCAGAGATTATGTACAACAGACTTGTACTTTTTTTTAGTCCGGATATTTAAAGCTGTTGCAATTATAAACTTTTTCCAGCTCTTTTCCTTTTCCCGACTTACAGAAGTATATTTTATGATTATCGGGTGCAAGCTGTGTTAGTAAAATATGTGTCTTCGCCATATATTTTTACAACGCAGTCATCACTTTGTAAATCTATTGCTGTCGTTATTATGAGCCTATCAGCATCCTCCGTTGCAATTTTTGTCTCTAATTCGGCGCTCAAAAGAAGAATACATTTTAAAATTTTTTTTCCTTCAACAGAAATTTATCTTTGGGATAGATAATGTCGGTATTTAAATCAAACTCAATTTCCACTGCAGGTTTCTTCAGCTGTCTACGCATTCGTTCAACAGATTTTGTACCAATCTGCTCCGGGTGGCCGTCAAAAACAAAAACAGTACTTTGAGCAAAATGATACTGGGCGTAGCTTAAATACAAATTTATTATATCTACTACTGTTTTGTTTGATGACCATATAACCTTGTGAAAAAAATATCCTCCATCAACGACGTGTTTGTCGTTTGTAGTTTTGGTAGGGATTTTTACGGAGTAAAAGCTTTCACAGAATAACGATTTCTGAGTTTTCGTAACGATTTCTGAAGCACCAATTCTGTAACGGTTTGCTAACCATGTGCACTAAAGACAATGTCAAGTTGACGAACCAAAATTGGTCAGTCATGCGCATGCAACGCACATGACGCAATGATGACTCGCAGGAAAAAAGTATTTTAACAATTTTTGTGGGCAAAAGTTCTGATTGCAAAGTCGAGATATTTATGTGACCTTCACTATATAAAATCTATACAGTTTCAACGTTGTATTCTATCCTGCTTCGTTTAATCAAATTATCCAGGAGCATCACCTCATCAAATCATCCTACAAATATTTGCTTGTGTTTACGTACATAATAACCAAAATCAGGGGCATTGATTAGATAATTTCAGGCGTTATGTCACCCCAAGACTGTATTAAAGCACTAATCCAGTCCCTATAATAATTGATTGTGGGGGTTTACGGAAATTTCGTAGTCATCACAAACAAATCAAAGTTTGTCTATACATATAATACGCTTAGCTTAAGAGCGACTAACGTAATTCATCGGTAAACTTTAATTAGGCTAATGACTAGAAGGGGAGCCACGTTTCCATATCGAATTATCAGAGATAATGCGCTGTATATATCCGATTTATATAAGGTGCCATAAAAACTTCGGTAGTGGTGACAATTTATTCATATTTTTTTTACTTCGTTGGGGTGGTCTTAGAAACTAAGTCTATTTGACCAGGACATTTTATTAATATTTGTAATTAAAATCGCGTTTGTGTAACTTTACATGTTTCTAAAGCACGATGGTTTAACCAAAAGCAGTCCACAAAGCAACGTTGGAAAGCCATTGGCGCGGATTAGGTTGAGCTTCCCGCCAAGCGTAACGTAGTTTACTCTAGCGTCGAGCAAAATGAATGTTTGCATATCGTCAGAAAGCAAACGTATCATTCTAATTAGAACTTGAGACCCACTGACCTCATGATGATGCGACTGTCTGTGTAAATTATCAGCGACTCGCTGGAAAGTACATCATGTTCTATTAGCATCCAGATACGTATTCCCCATAGGATATACAATAGGTGCTTGGAAATAATATAATTCACTAACGAATTTCAGATGTCATTTTTATATAATCGGCTCCATGTTACATCTACATGCCTAAACAAAATTGTTAATTTTAGGAGTACATTTTTCATAATATTGGGAACAATATTTTCTTTTTAGAAGCAATTAGGTATTATGTTACAAATACAGAATATAATTATAATAATATTTTATTAGCCAAGAAAAAGATACAGAATTGTACACACAATACACAGGTTCGGGCATTTTCGTATTTTTTTTATTCCAACTAAAATCGATAGATTTTGTTATTAAGAACGACGAAAAAACATTTGTGTGCAAAATATTAATATTTACGTCCGCTGTAAGTATTTTAAAATCAAGGGTCCGCGCGAGGCTGGTTAACGACCCTGTGCGCGAGACTAGATCGTGTGACGTCAGTGGCCCGTTACAGTCACATCTTTTTTAGACATTTTCTCGACCACCATACCTGACAGAAATGAAATTTATCAACCCATCGGGAGTGGACGAAATCAAATACTTCACGGTGTTACACTTTTTATATTCCGACCACGTCAAAGACTGTTGTAATGCGTTTGCTGATTTTTGAAATTAAATTTCTAAACAGTCGATTATAGACTGAATTTGCGAAAACTCTAATCTAAACGAAATAGGTAAATTTCTTCTTATGCTACTTTCCGTCGATTTTGAAACAGCCCCTCAAATTTTGAAAAGTTTTCGAACTTAACTTCTTTTTTATTAGTTACCACAGATTTTCAATAGGGTTAAGGTCTGGACTAGAAGAAGGCCATGCCAAAACATGCACGTTGTTATCTTGAAGCCAAACAGTTACCCTTCCAGCAGAATGTTTTGGATCGTTATCATGCTGGAATTTCCAAAGTATTACTACTTAGGTTGTTTACCCGTTCATAATAGTCCTCTTTATCTAAAATAACAACCTTATTGCCTTTATCTGCTTTTAAATAAAAACAATCTTCTTCGCGCAACCTTTTGATAATCTTAATCTTAAGATTATCAAAAGGTTATGTTTTTATTATAAAACATTATGTTTTTATTGGATTATAAATATTGTTGGACAAACGAGACGATCAATTAGCACCAGATTTAAAGAGCATATGGCTCATCTAAAATATGGAAGAACAGATAAGTCTAGTGTTGCACAACATGCTTTTGACAACAATCATAGAATAGATATTAGTAATTTAAAATTAGTTAGAAATGTGACCAATAATAGACAGTTGGACATTTGAGAGCATAGAAATTGTAAAATGTAAAAATAGTATGAATAGCGACAAGGGACCTATACCGTATAGCCCGCTTTACGCGGGTCTTAGCAACTGCATTGAAGCGTGACTAATGATTTCACCATAAATAGTATAAATAGGGTAGATTTTTAGTTTAAGATTAGTTTTAATGGTCTCCGGATGATGCCAACTTGGTTGGCGAAACGCGCGTCGAGCGAAGTGAAAGTGTTTTGGTGTTTGTGGAAACTACTCCGAGTATTAACGAAGCACTATACAAGGTGTTAATTAAGTATGTGGCCAAATTTCATCATTCTAATTCTTTGGATGATTTTAAAATGAAACGTCAATTTAAACATGGGTCAGAAAATGCTTAATTTTCATGATACGGTTTTCCTTATCTTCTAGCCGCTAATATTCGAGTGCTAAAAGAAATTTCACATTTAAAGTCCACCTTTAGATTAAACAAAATATTTTATAAAGATTGCCTAGTAATTTAAATTGTTTTATAATGGTTGCGCCTAAATGTAAATTATTTTATAGAAAAACGCCATTTTAAAGTTGTTTAAAATTATCATGTCGACGAAGCTAGTATTTGTATTTTTTTAATTTTTTATCCAAAACACTGAAAAATAGGTGGGCGGTCTTAAATTTTGTTAGAAATGGGCTATATATTTCCCAATAAAATTTCCCTGGCGTCAAAAATTTTAATCTGTAGCACAAATAATGTTTCTATATAATGGATATAGCGTTTAATATATTAATAAAATGGCTTCTTTGTTAATGGCGCTGGGTACTTCAATTTCCCTGGTCCAAATCAAAATTGTTTATTGTAGCATTTAGAATACCTTTACAAAACTTTTTTATTTTGTTACTGTTCCAATATGCATTTATATTTTATATTGTGAAGCTACTATAAAACTGCTATATAGTTGTTTCATAGAAATGTAAAAAGTATATTTTATAACGCAGTATAAAAAGCTGTAACAAAACTGTTTTATAATGCTTTTGTAAAGATGTGCCGAAATGTTTATAAAATAATTTTATTATGTTTCCAAAAGTTTTACAAAACACTAAACAAAACTGAAATGTTTTACAAATTGGTGCCAATTTTACATTTATAGCTGTCTTATAAACATTTTGAAACCGTTTCGGAAAGTAATGTTTATTATATAATTTTTGTTTGCGAAGCATTTTGGCAACTATTATAAGATATAAAAATGCTAGTTGGGTAGAAATGATTAAATTATTATTTGCTATCGTTTCCAATTAATTTTCCGCCACTCGCCACTGTATATCATTAACATATTAGCGGCAGGCATAGCTATAATATCAAGCAGTCGATTGTTTATTATAATATATACATTCAAAGTAGAATCGTGATGTCATACGTCATACATAAGTGGTGGCTTTCTAAAATTTCATTACGACCTATGCATCGTTAAGTGATCGGACTATAAATTGCTTTTTTAGGTGGGTATTATACGCAAGTCTTCCACTATTTGATTTATCTGGATCAATTTTATTGCCCGAGACTAATCGAAATAAATGATACGACCATTGGTGAAAGGCCTAAACGTATTGGCGTCGTTAACCTTTTATGACTCTTTCAAATTGCTTGGTGATTGTAAGACTAGTGTTGTCACCCGCATAATATAATATGGCACGACACCGACAGTCGTCATTTACCTCAAACGCTATATCGTTGGGAAATATAGAATAGTATGATGAACAGAGTGGTAACTACCATTCTGCTAAGCATTCACAATTCACATCAACTTATTCTACTCTGTTCTTCTATTTATTTTGAAATCTTTCACTCAGGAATTTGCAATTCCTTCGTAGAAGTCAGAAATGTTAAATTATAACTTGATATCGCCTTGGCGATATGGGAAATAGAGCTAGTAACGTAATCAGAGGCGAAATGGAGACTTGATATCTGATGTCAACACAAGTAGGAAATGTAAATACAGTAGCAGGAGACGTCAAGTTCCCCTCGATAAAGTTGTCTAATAAAAAAGTAAATGGCGCACTAAAATAGATCGATGTGCGTAAGAAACTCTTATTAAATTGAGTCTGTTTCGAAAAGGATTCCTTAACAAACAGCCTTTTAAAGCAAATTAGGTTAGGGAAATATTTGCTCGATGTGGCAAATATTTGCCGAAATGTAATTTATACAGGAAATGTGTTTAACTGGAATTTATATCAGGGCATACATAGTTGAATAGTTGTAACGCCGCTAAATGAATTCCCAATTCCCTTGTAACTACCCCAGTAATACGTGTAATATAATTAGTTTCATGCGAAAATTCCATTTTATGTTTTGAACATTTATCTTTACGTTTTGAAATATCCGATGATATTTCAAAACGTATATTTGTGTTATTTAAATTTTAAACTGTTTCCTTTAGCAATTTGACTCGAAAAACTGTTAACCTAAAAACGCTCCACCATCGGATCAATGATTTGATCCGATAGAAAATATTTTTTTAATTAATTCGAAAATTTAGGAATTAGGGCTTTGATCGGTGCATTCGCCATTTCTTCCGGTATATCTGGTGAGACCTCGGTATATCTTCAGAATCCAAGGTTCAATGCCAATAAAATTAAAAGGGGGCCTTCTTGAAAACACACCTTTTCTAATAAAAAAAGATTTTTTAAAATTGATTTATAAATGACGGAATTCTGAGGTAACGAACATATTAAAAAATCAGACGAATTGTGAACCTCCTCCTTTTTTCAAGTCGGTTAAAAATACAAACCTCTTGTGCAATTATAAGTGAAAAAATATCAATATAAATTAATTTATAAGTTTGAGAGCTTTGGTTAAGCGACAATGTTTTAGCAAAATGTCTACAGTTGCTCTGACAGCTTTAAAATAAGTTTTAAAATTTAGTTTAATAGGAATTCTTAGAACAAAGGGCAACGTGCGTAGATAATTTTCAATGAGAACATGTAAAAAGTACATTTTGTTGAAATATTTCGGAAGAATTATCTTCGTCCGTCACCAATTGACACATGAAATATTTTTCCATGATCATCGAAGCCTGCTGGATATTCCGCAGCTGACTGAATGCCAAACATGGAATTGAAAGTTTAACAATTTGCCCTTTAATTTCCGGTAGTAATAAAAGTTTTATATATCGCAGTTCTAAAGTTGGTTTGCAATTGTAAATTGCTGCTTTGAAACCTTGATATATATGTAACTATCCCGCTCCAGCAGTTAGGCAAAGTTCGACTACTTTTCCTAAGTCAGTAAAAATAATACCATATCAGTGTTTAAATAAAGTAGAAGTTCGCAGACCGAAGCTTCGCTTGGGTCGCAAATCAGTCAAGATATTTGGGGCATGCGTTAAGGGTTGCTTTGAACTAATACCGCAAATTTTTTGTCCTTCAATTTTCTTAAAAACATGCACGCATAAAAGTTCCTGTTATTTCGGTTATTAATTCAATAAATTCGGATCGAAGACTTCATAATTTTGATGTTTACTTTTTCGTGCTGTATTTTGTGAGTGAATCGTTCGAATTAATATTCAAATGAAAAAGTGCCATGACATTAAGTCGTGAAATTTAATTTAAGTTCTCGCCAGTTTGAAATATTTTTAAATATCAGCAAAGGGAAGTAAGCATTTCAGCGAATCAAAAGCATATGAACTTTCTTCCCACAAAACTGTTGTACATGATAATATGATCAAGTAGGTCCAATGTATTAATTATTAAGAATAACAGTGATTTAAAACAAAGTAATTAGTCGATGCACAGAGACTAATAATGATGGTGATCACAAATGCATCATCGTATATTTACAAGTGCAAAGCAAACGGCTCGCGTAGGAAATTCCACTGCAGCTTATGACAGATACTGACAGAGAGGATATGAGAGCTCGGTAATATTCAAATAATCCTGTAGGTACTGAAATAAAGTGTATATATGTTAAACATTTGAACAAAGCGTGAAATTTCCATCATGAAGTTAAAAATTTAGATTATATAGGCCAAGCTACAGAAGTTTTTTAGGGCATTAAAGAATAACGAGTAACGAGCTGTGTAGGGTTTTAATGATAAAGGGCATAGATTAAACCGTATATAAATTAAACAGGCAATTCCTGTTTATAACAAAATGGCGTCCGAAAAACTAAAAAAGGCAACAAAATGGTTTTTTAGCTTTCTAGCAATACCTACAACTGCAATTGTTTTCACTACCCGTTTAATGCATTACTATATACGTCAAGATCTTTCATTTAAGCCCTATTTGAGCGGGTTCCGTCCAAAGTCCAAATTCACGAAATTTTTTTTCTGACACTCCTACTATATAGCTTAAAATTAGTTCTAAAATCCGAGGCACCAAAAATTTTGATTTTTTTGTAGGCCTGTGATCAATGCATTTTAAAATAATAATAACAAAAATGTAACTTATTTTGAACCTCCCATTGAGACGAAGATAATCATGCTTTAATACAATAAGTGTTGAATACCGTGGGGCCCACGGATGACCCTTGCGGTACACCTGAAATCCCAATGGGAGAATAGGTTAAATGACAAAATGTTTGCAGTGACCTGGGATGGATTTTAACGTGATAATTTCACAACTACTTCCCCATTAAAGCAATTCTATGTGTATTATTGTAACTTGGTCATCTTCACTGTCTGCTTGAATGCCTAGTTAAATATAGTTCTGTATTGTTTCAGGTAGACCCCGGAATGCCAGTCCAAAGATGAACAAGAAACGGAAACATGACGGGGGTGACTTGGTGATAAAGTTAACTGCAATTCTGTGTTACGCCTCCTTAGTGAAATCATGCGGGACTGATCAAGAGGTGAGAAACGAGAGCGTCATAGACCGGGAACTAAAAAACTATGTGGATAGGGTACTTAGCGTAGAACAGTTTAATATTGTGCCTGGGATTGAAATTGAGAGGGATGGTATGGGAAATGGAACGCGTCATACCGATGGAATATGGAATAATACAGGTAGCTGTTCGGAGGGAAGAACGATAGGGGGTATTGAGGAATATGTGCGGAGGAAACTGGACCACTACGCTCAGACGCATGTGGTCACTGTGAATTTAGAAAAATCTGCAAGGTTCTTTTCAGGTAATCCACCAGGTAATAGTTCAGTTACTTTTGTTCTAATGTTACTTGCTATAAATGACATTTTCTTGAATAAGTGTACGTATTACAATGATGATTAAAAAAACTATTTAGTTACAAAAAAGAGTATACTAGTACAAGAGAAAACGGACTAAGTTTTACTGCAATTAGCATGCAGCAGAGCTGCCAAATAATGCCCAGATGTATACACGAAAATTCGAATGCGTTTTGTAAACAAAGCAACAATCCGTGGGCTATTGAGGACACTTCTCGATGCCTATCCATATTCTATACCATGTCAATGTAACTATCATATCTTAGGGTTCGCATAGAGCACTTAGAGCTGTGACCTTGAACGCTCCTTCATTCGTAGATTACTGCTACACGATAGAAAAGACGTACAAGTGAAAATGAACTAAGTTTTACTGCAATTAGCATGCAGTAGAGCTGCCAAATAGTGCACAGGCGAGTATTTGGTATAAGTATGTGTAGTTCAGCGACCGGTAATCCTCACCTACACACTGTTTCTCATGGGTGTAGACATTTCTTTTGTTAGGGGGTTATATATTCCATGTAATAGAGCAAAAAATTCTCAACAAAATATAAGAAAAATAAAGTAAATATACCTATATTCCAAAATAAAGCAAAAAATTCTCAACAAAAAATAGAAACAATAAAGAACGAGAACACAAGAAAACAAGACAAATAAAATAAATCACCTATATCCAAAAATAAAGCAAAAAGTACCTGATAATATACATATACCTGATAATACACCTGATAATATACGCCACGATAGCAGCCAGCGCTCGCAGCTACGCAAACTGTGGAACTAAAATATACAAAATACCCCAAGAAACGAGATAGGTCGCCTTCCGAAAATTTGTTAGCTGATTTACCATTAATACCTACCATTCTCATAGTGACATTTGTATGTCACACTAGCTGTTACCGGTGATTTTCGCTCGTACGCTGTGAACCCGCGCGACAGGCAGCTTTTGTGATATTAAGTCGTGGGAGGGAGAAGCAGTGGGAAGTTTTTCGGTGCAGTTTGTGCATGGGCGAGCGCCGTACTTGACACTGCTACTTTATTACTTGAAGATTGAAGATTATTACTCGAAGCAAGTAATAATACTCACGAGATTTACGTTAATAATTAATTATTTATTAAATGGATACTTCTCTATTTGAATCGGATTTTGTTCAAAATTTCATGGATTTTTATATCATTACGCGGAACCCTAATTCTTTTTCTTAATAAAAATTAAAAATCCCGTTAAAATCGGTCCAGCCGTTAAGATTAGCCGGAACAAACAGACAAACAAAGACGAAAAGAAGAAAAAAGAAGAAAAATGGTTTTTTGTTATGAAGTACCGTATATACTTTCGTAAGCATTTAGTAAAAAGCTGTTATTTTGATATTACAAACAGATAGTTCATTTTTATTTATTAGAATAGTGTATAGATAAAAATTATAATTCAGAAGAAAATTATATAGAATTCAAAAATGCAATAATATACAAGGTGTTCCATTTAAGAATCGAAAGTTAGTGTCACTTTCAACGAAACGTTTATCTACGTTTTGAAATATTTTCCATCGTTCGCCGATATTATATTGTTTTCTTAAATAAAAATAAGATTTTCTCCATTTTATTCAAAGTACAGTCGACGGAAAAATGTTGTAACTAACTCGTATATTAAAACGCGATTAATAATCTCAACAATTAACGTTAAAATATCTCGATCATTAATCGCAGTCATTAATACACTACTTCGTTAAATAACTATTAATTGATTATTGAAAAATTTGAGAATTACATGTGGCAACGCGGTTTTTCCTATACGCGGTCAGTCAACTACACATACTTATTAGAAAGACTGTAGACTCGTATGATTTAAGCACTATATTGATGTAAAAAATGTAGTGGAAGATGAAGCAAAATTAACCACTATAATTTTTATAAAAACATCAAACTATTGCTTGTTATACAAGTAATCCAATTAATTTTGAACAAGATAAATAAAATATAAAACAAATTAATTCAAAGTAATAATTAAAGTTCTACGAATAGCAGATATTTTTGTGATATATATACTGAGTTGCTTAATGGTGCACAAATGTTCGCCTACGTCAAAAACCCTAACAATATTTAGTATTTCAAAGGTACAAAGATAAAGTAGATTCTAAATCGTCCGACTTACGAGTTCATCTAACGGGAACGCTTAATTGAAATAGTTTCTTTCAGGAGAAGGCAAGAGCTCCTTCCTCACCGGATTCGGCATGGGCTTCCTGGCTTTCGGCATAAAAAAGTTGCTACTTCCCGTATTCATCGGGGCCCAGCTGATAAAAAGTGTGTTACTAGCCATGTTTCTTCCATCCATCTTGGGAGGCTTAGGCAAAATTGTCGGCAAGGGATTATCCACGTTCTCGGGGGTTTCTGGAGCCTCAGCCGGCATTAACAACAACAACCAGTATAATCAAGTGGAGGATTTCGAATTTAAGGACACGGATCCGTACAGCAACGATCCGGGGGTGGCGGCGGACTACAACAGCGAGGCGATTTCTGTCAATCAGTTGAACGTGGACGGAAGCACGCCGTCACCGAATTCACGGTAAGCCATATTACTCTATTACTTATTATTATTTTAATAAATAGCTAGTAAGCAGACCAGAATCTGTCCTGTATTTAAATTGGGAGAAAACGTAATTATTGTTGGTCTAAATATTCCCCAGGAAACTTTTACCATAGACACTATTTGCCAAGAGCTAAAAACACTACTTGATATACAAATTAATGAAATTGACATCAACAACTTCTATAAATTGGGAAATAGTTTAAATAGCCCGATAAAGATATAATTTGTAACATTTTTGAGAAAAAAACCAAGTTATAAAAAAGTGCTAAAAATTAAAAGGAAAAAGTATAACCATCGAATCCGAACAAAGTCCACAACAAAGGGAAGAAAATAAACTTTTAGGCTTCATTTATCTCTAGCCAGAGAAGATGAAAATAATACTTGTTACATCAGATAAAACAAAGTATACATCGACGGAACAGTTTATACACTTCAATATCTTAGCAATATAAAAGAAATAGAAACGGTAAATAAGCCGAATAGCGCCCATTCTACTCCTACACTATGATTTAAAGAAGAACCAGAAAAACCGATACACTCGAGTCAAACCTCCAAACAACCAAACAAAAGTTAGGAAACAATATAAAAAAATCGAACACTATTTTTCATAAACAGCCACAAACTAGTCAAGAAACTAAAATCAGAACTCGAAGTATTAAAGAACATATTAAAATTAATAATAAGCATATTTAAACATTTTCTTTTATATTTTGCGTTTTCAAAATTAATAATCTCTCTAAATAATCTGTATTTTAAAATGCATTTTAATTTATTATAAAATATAATAGCAGGTACAGGGTCGATAATTTTTGAAACAAAAAAAAATAATAGTAGGATGAAACCCACTGGAAAAGGAAGCCAAAAACATTTTATTTCGGTTATTTTTATTTAAAAAACGGTGCATTTCTGGAAAAACTACAAGTCCTACGGAAAAAAGTTAAATGGCAAAGTTGTAGGTAATAAAAATATCTACAAGTTTTTTCGCAAAACCTCAAAATTTATATGAAAAATTCAAATAACCAAATCTTTGGTTTTTTATTTTTCTTTTACAAAAAAAAAAATTCTTTAATGAAATTTACTGAAAACTTACCTTTTTATGAGCCAAACACACTGTAACTTTTTTGATTTAAAATATTTATTTTTTCACCTTATTTTGACTTAATATTGAAAAAGTACCCTAATTTTCAATGGAAAATTCTCGCATCAAAATATCGGCTTCTTTTAAAAAGTCGGTGGGCTTTTTTTTCGTTGAAATCTCTACTCTCTGATGGTGTAAAAAAATATACATTACTATGATAAATGTTCTCAGAAAATGCAAAGAAACGAAAAAAACTTGATTCCGAATTTTTTTTTAATCATAATGTACAATTTTGAGCTATTTATTAAAATATACACTTTAATTATTCGAAAAACTTCCATGTTACATTGATAAACAAAAAAATTACAAATCCATACAACATAAAGTTTGCAAAAAAACATGCGAAAATAGTTGTTCTAAATATTAAAGATAGGATTTAAAAAATCCCCTTTAAATCCTATCTTTAATATTGTCTAAATCTAAATATCTAGTATCTAATCTATCATAATATCTAAAAAATGTGACTGCTGCAATTTTTTTTGAGTAAAAAAGTTGAATTATTAAATTCTAATTACATTAGTGTCAGAGAAAATCTCATAATATATAAATATACATGTAAATCGTACTATTGAATTTAGATACTTTATACTAATTACGTTATTCATTATAATATTTTTAAATACATTAATCTTGTTACTTGCTCGTATAAATACCTTATCTTGAATTATGATCACTTATCCATTAGTTTCTGTCCCTTTAATGGCATTTCTTCATCGTTAGATTCGACAAACCTTCCCGATTCTAGTAGATCTTCGAAATCTTCAAGACCATCACCGTCTTCGTCTCCAATATTATTTCCAGTCTGCATTGGTTTCTCATCCACAATTTCATCTGAATCATTAACTTCCTCGTAGGTTTTTTCTTCCACATTGGAGCATTTTCAAAACCATGACAATTTGAACATAAATTTTAAACCATGTTTTCGGCAGCCACATTTTAAATTGTTACATCCAGTTTCACAGCTGCAGCAAATAGTTTTGAGCAATATTTCCGGAATTAATTCCTTTTCCGTAAATTTACCCCCAATCTGTTGCTCTGTCAGTTCGTTACCCAGCCAAGTTTGAAGCTGATAATATTATTGGAGTTTGGGCTGAAGATTTGAGAAAATATAAAGTAAACACTCAACTAAAATACGCAGCTTGATTTATTGAAGGCTGGTTCGTACAAGAGGTTAGGTTAGGTTTGGTTAGGTTAGGTTAGGTTAGGTGAACTAACTAGCTTTTTATTTTATATATATCGCTTAGACTTTATATTCCATGCGTAATTCTGCTTAGTCAGTAGTTTTCTGTTTACAATATCGTATTACATACAATAAGGGTACTGTGTGATGATTAATTTTTGTACATTATTCCAACAAATATGCCCTCTAATAATGTTGTTCTGCTTCGCCTTCTGTGGGTGGAAGATTTGCCAATATGAAAGATGATTTAATATTTGACAAATCGAAATCTTAATTGCTTCAGTGTTATATTATCATTTATACATTTATAAATAGATTTGATTAATTGTAATCCATTTTTTTCGATATCTTATCTTAAAAAATATTGGCCAAATTTGACAAATTTTTATCGTCTAATAATGAATTTACGATACTTTTCTTTCCTTTTCCGGCAAATCCAGATTTTGTATCGCAACCAGAAAAACAATGCAATAGAAAAAGCGAAGTCAAGGCAAATAAGCATGTAAGATCATACAGAGTCGTTAATATAGAAAGATCACATTCTAGTAATAGCAAAATGCAAAATGAACCTACAAAGATAAAACACAGAAAAACAACAACATATTGATGAATCATTAAAGGAAAGGAAAATATTGTAATATTGAGTTATTAGATTAATGAGAATTAGATGGTGTGGAAACATGTACAGAAGAGAAAGGAAGATTTTGTACTGAAATTCATAAATGAATGTAAGAGTCCAATGCAGGGACAGATCAAGAAGCGGATGCAAGCGGGTAAAAGATAATATCAAATATAATGATACAACAGGTACGATTCATTCGAGCATTATAACAAACCCATAAATATATACATGAAGGAAATGAAAAACAAAAAATAATATAGAAAAACTATTATTATTATTTTCCCACACCCTACTGGGTGTGGTATAGATTGCTGTTTGCACCTATCTTTGCAAGTGCATCTGTTTTTTCATTTCCTTCGATGACGCCTCGTGGCCCGGCACGACTGACTGACTGAATAGCTACAGTTTCTTACGAAATATAAAAGCTTATTATTATTGGCAACATCTAGAGATGAATGTAATAAAAATTATCAGAGTGAAATGCACGATGCGATGGCAAATGTTATGGCTACTTTCTCTCGGTGTCCCATTATACCACATATCAACTGAATATCATCTATACGGTCATGGAATGACTGTTAAATACGATTATTTACCGTTCCAAATTGTGACAATACTGTGACGTGTATCGTAACGCTAAAAGTATTATACATATAGCGCGCTACTAACAATAATATAAATATACCAATAACAGTGTGGAACGTGGAGCCAAACCTTGTCCAAAGTGAACGATTCATTGGAGCATTAAAACAAAGCCCTAAACATATTCGCGTCTATTATAACGTAAAAGTCATGTCGCCGCTTCTTAGGCCAATTTTACGGTTGAATTATTGCCACAAACTAGGTATATGTTTACTTTGCCAAATTGGTCGTAAAACAGAACAATGTCTTTGTATTTATATTAAGTATCCCGTGTATTATAATCATCAATTTTCTGCTGTTATTATAAGCCTCAAAAGCTTGTGATGTACAGCGAAAGTTCTGCCGAAAATCTTATACTTATCAGATCCTACCACTTCAAACTGCAATAAAAGCTAAGTGGGTATATGTTTTCGAGGACGATACATGTTAAACAGCTCTTTATTGCTTAAAATACCTATAGGATATACCTATTCACGTAGGTATATGTAAAGTATCACATTTTAACAATTTATAACCAGAACGAAAAGCGCTATTGAGATGCCTCACTGAACTTCTTGGATTTCCTTCAAATTATTTTTGACACTGTTGACGTTTTCTTGACGGCCATTTTTATGTAAAACAAGCGGTAAACATGTAAACTACCATCGCTTACTGGTAGTGGTCTTCCACTTATAATAGACAAATTACGATTTTCTTGCAGTAATTCCTTATTTCTCTCTATATATTTGACAATGATAGCATAAATAAGAGACAGAAGAGGTTTTCTCGTAAGTAATATCATAAGGGCATCTAATTTTTCCGCAAAAAAATTGAAAAAACACGTTGCTAGGTAACATAAGGTAGGTAGTTTTTTCCCACTGGAGTGTTTTTGTACCATCCACTTGATTGTTCTTTATTCCATGGTGGGTTTACTGTTAAGAATAATCTATCAGTTGTTATTCTAGATGAACGTTTAACCATTAGAATTTTAAAAAGATGGACTGGACAAAAGGTAGGGTTCTTCGTGTTGGGGACCACTACTATCGGCCATTTTTTTCCACCCTGGACCGTTTTATTGATGTGGGGATTATATTATACTATTCCTAAAAAGTAGGATTTTTGAAAATCAGTTATTTTAAAAAATATGTAATTATGTTATCTACCTGTTTTAATCCCAGAATTATCCAAGAATCGGCACCAATAGCAAGGAAAATTTGAGGGAAATCTAAGAAGAGTACTAACTGTTAAAATGTGATACTTTATATGGTTACCCTGTATTATTTTAAATTTAGGAAGAAAACAGTGAATAATATGGTAATACATTATTAGCTATACAACGACAGTTTACATTTATTTCAACCTCTCTCCGTGTCAGTGTTCACTGATGACCAATTTGGGTCACTAGCGCAATTTTCTCTGCAGCTGATAATGATGTGTCATCCAATTATCTGTTAGTTTGTCGCGGTCACCGTTCTTAAAAAAAACGCAATACGTGTCCTACAATAGAAGTCAAATAAAATGTAGACTAGTGTAATTTTTGTCCACGAAGTTAAAATATACCTATATATAGCAGGATTCAAATAATACTTATCTTAAATATGTTCCAATATGTAATTTCGATTTGCCATTCGGGGAGACCTTGAAATATTACCAATAATTTTCGTGATTTTTATCATTAACACAACATTTAAACAAACAATATAATAACCATACCAAAAAGATTATAGGACTAATACCACTATCCTAATACTTTATAATCTGTGAGCCACAAAGACAAGTACTTAATCACTTCACTAATCACAAACAAAGACTTAATCTGGATTTGCTCAACATTGGATAAAATGAACATACATCGTTTAAAACAGTTAGAGGTAAATTTTTTGAAAAATCTGAATATTTATCTTTATTAAAAAGATCATCCGCTTGTAAATGACCCCGGTAAGAAAAGCGTTCCTTCATTTGTACTGTAATTGTATCACAAACTCCTTTGGCAATAACACTTCGAAAATTATCATCCATTCGCCTTCTTTTAGATGTTGGATATTCTGATTCAACAACGTTTTTAAGAGAATCAGTTTGATTTCTAATGTCAGAAACACTTTTCTCGAACATTAGTAAGTCTTTTTGCAACTGTAGGCTGTCCTTATTTTTTGATTGCAATTGATTATACAATATGTCAACATGTGGCAAAATTTTATGGAAGAATTCTAACCCAAATATAAATTCTGGATCTGCCAATGTCCTTCTAAGACCGGATGCTTCATTTGAACTAACACTTTTCTCACATCTGGTTTCAATTTCTTCGAACACTTCTACAAGTTTTTTAAGATTTCGTGAACAAAATTAACTAAGAGAATATTATAACTCCATCTAGTTATCACCGCCCTTGGTAATCTTTTATTTATTATCTCTTGCAAAACATCACAACGATGAGATGAGTTAAAAAAACAGGTATGGCCGTATTATCGAAATACACGCGTACTTTTGCATTTTGTGATGCCGATTTCTGCATAATGAGGTTTAATTGATGGGCATAACAATGAATAAAACGAGCATTGGGATATTTTGTTTTAATTTGAGCTTGAACGCCTCTGTTCGGACCGCTCATAACATTTGCGCCATCATACGTTTGAGCTATTAATTTTTGGGTAGTTTTTAAAACGAGGAGGTCAATTACATTTTCAATGCATGTTTTTAAACCATCGGCTGTTTTATCTTTCACCCTAGTAAAACCCCAAAAATATTCTGATGGAACCTTCATAAAAATATCTTAATATTAAAACCATTTGACAATAATTTGAGATATCAGTGATTTCATCGCATTGTATTGATAAATAGTCTGCCTTTTCAATTTGTTTACAAATTTCTTCCCTACACACTTTTAACATTCTGTCTAGAATTTAATTTTGGATAATATTTGAGGTTCCTTTAAAAACGGTCTGTTCGTAAATGTTCTTTTAGTATATTGTCCAGCTCTGCAGTGAAATTAATTAGTTCTTTAAATATTCCTTAGAGGATTCACTTTCATTATGACCTAGAGGTCATAATTTAGTGCTAAATCAAAAGCACTACAAAATTTTACACAACTGATTATCCATTTTAAAATATGGTGATTTTTCTCGACCTTATTATTGTGCGAAATAATACTATCCCTGTATGCAGAGCTTAACTGAGACATAATATTAACCTTATCGAGCAAGGTGGTACAAGAATTGATGTGGTCACGCGACGATTCATGTTTCCTCATTTTTTCCGGAAGATGGTGTAAATCATTAACTCCTTGTCTTGTCCAGTTGGTGTCCATTCTAGAGTCGGCTTTATAGAAAAGCAAGCACAGAAAACAATAAAACGAATTTGTTATTTCACATCCACATATCCCATTGTTTCTTTTGAAAACCGACGCGTAAAAGACCGGTTTTCGGCCTTTCGTTGACAATTTTGTGACAACTTTATATCAGGCAACAGGCATATCAGGCAGACAGATTTATATCAGGCAACGGCCTCCCCACTTCTTTAATTTTAAGTTTATCGGCTAATGGCAGCCTATCAAAATTTATTTGAATTATATTATTTACGGAATTCATTATTAAGTATCACTATTACACGCATTATAAAAGCCACACAGAAATGAACTGGGAACGGCGTGGCAAACTAGGTCAGCGGTCGAAGCCGCACGTCGCACATACGCTGCGCCCCAATTGCTGTTATGGAATCGGATATTATCGGGAACGTTCCACAGGAATGTATACTATGCTAATGCAGGCCGCAGTTTTTCAGCGCCGAGCGCCGGAATGATGCAATATTCTAGACATTAGATGAGCGAGGGTTTTTTGAAATTTAGAAATTTTAACTACTTATATAAATAATAATAATAAAATAAATAGTAATACATATACAGTAATAATAAATATTTAAATTGTGGTTTAAACCGCCACTGGTCTCGGCGAACTGTTAAATATTTTGCGCAGTTTTTCAATTACAGGTGGCGGCATGTTTTAAAAGTGTATATTTTCCTCAAAATATTTTTCAAAACTTTTGTTGTTGTTGATGTTTGGATTTGTTTGTAGTTTAAAAAAATGTGCCTGACGGTTCCGGTAATGTTCGAGAACACTACCAATATCAAATGGAACTGTGTTAATATGTTTATAAAGAACACACCGGTGCCTAATAATATTCATATTATATTCTTTTGCAGGTTCGGCATCGTTAATCAAAGAGTCTCCTACGTATCACCAGTGAACGACAACTACTACATGAGAAGGCCTAATAAAAAGACCGACTACAAAGTATTTCACAAAATACCATCATCTTCTATGTTGCTAACGAGCTACGATCCATTCTATAGCCCGTTATTGTCGCGCTTGGACGCCGTCTTTCAGCAACTGGGCCTGGGGAATGAT
The DNA here is from genome assembly GCA_964058915.1 of Tetropium fuscum. Classification (NCBI taxonomy): domain Eukaryota; kingdom Metazoa; phylum Arthropoda; class Insecta; order Coleoptera; family Cerambycidae; genus Tetropium; species Tetropium fuscum. The sequence goes on along the minus strand of CAXKVY010000288.1, from coordinate 110,937 downwards.
AAATCTCCGGAGACGGAGAGATGCCGGGAGCGGCTGGTGTGCCTAATGTACGCAAATCCCGCCAAGTATGCCCCTTACAGCAATTTGGTTTCAGCACAATTAAGCAGGTAAATACCAGAAGGATTGTCTGCGCGCGTAAATGCCGCCCGCTCGGCGTCCTGCGCCAAGAAAAGTGAATGTTTGAGTTCATGAAAAAACGCGCGTTTAAAGCGTCAAATATCTGCAAAAATAGCATTTGACAAGCAATCATTGTAGTTTGTTGTTCAAAAAATTGTATTTGTATTTCATTGACTCTGAATGCGTACATGATCAAGAGTCAGCGTAACATGAGTTGTCGTCATGAGTCATGAAATCGGACGTAAGTGCCATAAATCGCATTTTTGTCACTTTTTTGGATTTGGACCATTGGGGTAAAAAAAGGCCAAAATAGTTCCAACGTTAGGAAAATTAAAAAAAATAAACAAAGAAATAAAAATAAAAACAAAAAAATAACAATAAAAAAATAGATAGTAGGTAAATTGTAAAGAGTAAAAATAAAAAAAGGAAAAATAAAATTAAAAAAAATTAAAAAATTGAAATTATAAACAAAAAATTAAAAATTTTTATAATAAAAGTAAACAGTTTTAAAGTTTCAGTTTTAAGTTTTTAATAAAATCTCGTCATCTCCAAGTTACATCCCTCTAAAGTTGGGGTGAGAAAATTGTGTTTATATATTTTCTGGGTTATGCAAGAATTTAAAAGAACGAAATTTGGCGCCCAACTTTCACTAATAAAATGAGAGTTTGTGACCCTGAGATACTGTTACATGGGGGTAAAAAACAACCCCTATATCTTTCATCAGAACTTTTTAATGCGTTGATATTTCTTTGATTACATTTCGTACACGAAAAGAATAATTCAATTTAGCTTACATTTTATTTTATGACTGTTCGATCCGCTAGTGTTAAATATTCTGATGATTTTTCCTTCCGATATTGTCGTTGTGGCAACTCATGACATACAAGTATTGTGTGCAACAGTCTTTCTAATAAGTAGGTGTAGTTCAACGACCGGCAACTCTGACCTACACAATGTTTTTCATGGACGTAGGATTTTATTTTCTTAGGGGGTTATATTAGGGGGAATATCTAAACCAACGCATTACTCTATCGCGAATGACGGTTACAGACTACAGAATACGCGCTAAATTCCCGCAATCCCGCCACTGAAAGAGAGGCGAACGGTTGTTGAATGTTTTAACTAAACACAGACGGCGCGTCATTCCAATAAATTAAAAAAAGATATACTGTTGGCATATCCGGCCTTGGGTCCACAATACAGCGGCTTTGCCGCTTTTAACTATAAAAATAAATATTTATGGAATTGCCATAATTAAAGTAGACGTATATAAATGTAAAAATGGCTAACATCTTGGCCTATAATATATTTTTGTATGCACAATAATTCTTTTATAAGTATTCATTAATAATACATACAACTTTTATATAGTATTGTGAAATTTGATATTTTAATTGAATATTGAGAAATTTGAGAATTACATGTGGCAATTGTGGTTTTTCCTATACGCGGTCAGTCAATTACACATACTTATTAGAAAGACTACTTGATAGTGCCTCTAATTCCATCCGCTTATAATAAACTCTTAAAAAGTACCTCGAATATTTCTCGAGCGATCTCACATCCTTGTAATCATCCTGAACAAACCAATAATAATCCTGTTGAAAATTCCGCCCCACCCCCTAGTGATGATGCTCAACTACCAACTTTCCTAACTCATGCCAGGGACCCTATTGAGTTAAGCTTTTGAGTGGGGTTCGTTGCAAAATCAATAACCCAGGTAATTACGTAGCTGGGCCTCGAGAAAACTGGTCCCATTTGCCAAAACTATTAAAACGGTTTTCATTACGTCAAAGTCAAACTATTGGATTTCGACGTGTCCTTCTCTATTGTGCGAAAGCCGACGACCCGACCCAGAGATTTCGGCTAAATTACAGAACACGTAACACGGGGAAAGTTGCTGACGCGTCGCCTCTTGGAACAGTCATGAATTATAATAGACAGAACTCCCCGAAATAAAAATTAATTAGTTGGAATTTTCAGTTATCGCTTATGAAAAGGTACAAATTGTTCATCTTGGGCGTATTTAGTAATTATTCTAAATGGTCTGGGTAAGAACCTGCGTAACAGAATTGATTTAGTGAAACCTGCACAATTGTATGAAATGAAAAATCATATTGATTTAGCTATGGTTCAAGAGCAGCTTACGAAAAGGTCTACAAAAATATTTTTGTGGTAAAAGTGACATTTTGATTATGATACGGTATTACGAAAGACGGAAGAAACTAAGTTGGAGATTGGCATCTCGATCTTATCTTATTTTTATACCAGATTTAGATAAAACTTGGAAACATCTAAATAAAATTTTGAAGTATTCGGGTTGTGTGGTAACAAAAATCATGGCAATGTCGATGAAATCGAGATTGAAAAGTTGTGATGTAATCCTCATGATGTAATTGCGATGCTTTCATCCTCTACATTTTCTCCTTCTTCCATGCCTTCTTATACATTCCATGTATAGTATCTCGAAAAGTTTGTTCCATTTCTCTTCTGAAATTTTAACAATTTTTTGTCTTCTTCCCTGCCTCAAGTGTTTCAGTTATCTGTAATCAATCGGAGTGCGGTTTAAAAAATGCAGCACCTGGACTTCATTGGGCGCCTTTTACTTCCTCTGTGGGGAAACGTCTCGCCTAGGTCATCACCCAACCTATTGTTGTAGAAAATCTCTGCGGATATATGTATTACTTTGTCTCATGTGTCTCATATCGTGGTGGTGTATCCTTAGCCGACAGTGTCCAATTGGGATTTCTACTCCTAGAGGAATCCTACGATTCGCAATAATCATAGGTTTCCTCTAGATAGAGATTTCTAGCCAATCGGCAGTTACTCGTTTCATCTTATAACTTCTTAAATGGCATATGGGTGTTTTCCTTTATAATTTGTGATATCGCTGCATTTGGTAATGTACTAGAAGGACCAAGCCCGGAGAATTGCAGGCTTATTGTTCGTCTATTCATTGTTTTATCTTCTTTTAAATCATTTTTTTTGTTTCTTTTCTTTGATTGTTGCATTTGTTCGTGTCTGCTTCATCGTTTCATTCATTTTCCATCCCTCATCAATATATGGTCTTCGTGTTCCTATGGTCTTTTAGTTACTTTTTTTCACTTTCGCTGTGACTAGAATGTGACCTGGGTCAATTTTAATTCCTCTGTATGACCTTGAATCCTTAATAGCTTTGATATTTGGCTTTCTTACTAGAAGAGTTTCGTTGACTATGTTGCTGGTTAACTATGGTGACTTGTGTTCTATCATTATCTTACATGAATATAATCATGCATGAATAGAAACTTGCATCTTGAATATATCTTGCATGAATAGAATTTTTACGAGCATATCTGCTTCTGCTAAAATATTATATTCTACCCTTTCCCCATGATGTTTTGTTCTCTTAAGATCCAATTGGCAACAAGCCAGTCCAGCCAGTCGCATCCAGTCAAGTAGGACGCTACTGGATTGGAAATATTAACGTATCGTTGAAATAAAGGCAATGTGTAAATCTGGTTTCATACTAAGCGCGTCACGTGCAGTCCGATCGCATCAAGACTGATCACGACTCAGCCGGTTAAATTTTTAACGCCTGTCTTTGACAGTTGTGCGGGCAGTTGTTTCTTGGGAGCGGGGGGTATTTAGTGCATTTGCTTTAAATGCTCTTCCCATTGTAGATTCTTAGAAAACTGAGATAGGAAAAATTGACGTGACTTGAATGGACTGATTTGGTGCCAAATGCCACTATTCTTGCCACTTCTCTATAGTATTCTTCTCCTTTTCCTACGTGCTCGTTCGAATTTCCCATCATTTCGGTTATTTTTGCTATGTCGATGTGGTTCTGTTGAGGCATGGAATACGAGCTGGTTCAGTACAATATGATCGAAACGGGTACCAAGTTTGCGTTTTCATTTTATACCACAAATATTTACTGTGGATTTGGATATGGCTAACCATAACATCCACTTATATATAACGTGTCTGTACGTTCTTAAATATACTCGTAGTATCTCATAGTCATCATTTATTAACAATGTGAGATAAACTTGATATGAAAACTTTGAAATTCATCAACGAAACGCCAGGACATCAGCGTCGGTATTATTCGAGGGGCCTAAATTGAATTGGATCTAATCCTAAGCTACACGTTGTCATACTGTTCTATATTTTGCCGACTAGAAAATGTGACGGAAAGAGAAGCCGCAATTTTATTAATTGTTTTCCACTTCAACGGGGTCGATAAGCCAGCCAATTGTCCCGCTGACAAACAAGATTGCGTTTTTGGCATAGTTAACGGCTATATTTAACCAAGTTAGAATCATCGGCAGATCAATTTTAATAAACTTGAGTTTGTTAGTAACACTTTTCAAGTATTGTTATTATCAAATATTTTCGAGTAATACATCAGATAATCTTAGTCCTCGTCGCAGGAAATATTTAAAATATCCTCTTCATCGGAACTTTCTCCAGGATCTATACCGATTTCCGGATTTTCGTAGCAGTGTATTTGAGTCTACTATATATCTTCGTTCACTTGGATCAATAGTATATTCTATGCTTTTTTTCTTAAATCACTCGATTGCGTTTGAGTTTTGGCCATATCCATAATTTTCTATGAAGTTTCTTATAAGTTTGATAATAATTTTCGGCAACCCCATTTTTAAACGATTCTTTACTCGTTACATCATGATATTTAGCATTCTTGGAAATTGTCGAAAATATCAGACCAGCATTTTCCTCAAAATCGTTCTTTGTTTCAATAAATCTGATGCCAGTGCATTCATGTAATTTTTTACCACTTTTTATATTTCCATCTTGTTTTAAAAGTCTTATTTGCAAATATCCATGTTTCGTTCAAATAAACACATTGAAGAGGGCTGTCATATTTTCAATTTTTGCAATATTTTCTCAAATATTTAATTCGTTGATGGACGTGAGGAAGCCTAACATCATACAATTTTGTACTCAAATCTAATGATTTTTAAACTACAGTTTGATATACGAATTGTTTATTTACTTTGAAGTTCGGCGCTTGCTATATTTTTCGTTATAAATGATTTTTTTAACTTTGCTCTTTACTCCGTCATACGCACCCTCAAATTTTTTTCGTTTCCTCCTTGGTGTTTTCAAAGCCATCTGCCATCTGCAGATATCCTCGAAAAACACTACACCAATTTGTAACGCATCCGCTACAGTGGCGGCTCGTGCCAAATTACACAGGTAGTGCTAATTTTCAATCGAAAATTCTGGCGTCAAAATGTATGCTTTTTTTAAAAAAGTCGGTGGGTGTTCGTTGAAATCTCTACTTTCTGAAGGTGTACATTAAAAAAAAAATCGGATTCGAGTATTTTTCGTTTCTTTGCATTTCCTGAGAACATTTACCCCCTAACTTTTACCCCCGTTCACTTCCCGACCTCAAATCGCCCGTAAATTATTTTTCCCTTAATTTTTGTTATATTCTCCTCCTTTTCCAATGGGTTTCATCCTACTATTATTTTTTTGGTTTCAAAAATTATCGACCCTGGTCTATAATGTGAACGGGGTTTTAATTGATTAATCGATTAAAAATTTATCCTAAGCATACACGCACTCTGACCGCCCTGTATACGTATTAGAAAGTCAAGTACGATTTTTACATCTGCTTGTCAGAACCTACGCAGTTTACATCTTCGGAATCTGCGCTACCTCAGCATTCCCTTGCTTTCAAAGGTAGGGTGCATTGCTGCCTCCATATTACAATATTTGACTTTTCTGCCGATATTGAAAACGTCCTTACAACACCCTTCGCTATCGCCCCATAGCGTCAGCACACCGATGCCGATGCCTCCGGTATCCAATAAATACCCGTGTTCTTGTTTACTTTCGCGAGTGTTGGCACACATACACAATTTTTTTCGGGCCTTCTCGTAAGGCCTATCTCAAAATAAATGATTCCCACCAATTTAAAAAATACACAGATTTATTTACTTCACTTTAGGACTGATAAGCAGAAAGTGTTGATACAAAATATAGTGCCGTGAATGAAAGGGTCTTTACTTTCAGTGCGAAATACATTGGATTGCAGATTGCGAGTCCTTATAATAATATTCTGGTTCATACATAGTGATGTAACATGCTGAAAGCAGTTTTCTATCAGTTTTCTCAACACAAAACAATTCAGCGATGGAAATTTCCGTGTTATTATTGACGTGTCTGCCTACGTAGCCATCCTTTCTCGTTACATATTGGCATGGCATGCTTTTTTAATAACGACGTCCTTTTGAAATGACGCATGAGATAGAGGATAAACTAACTCGCAGGAATACCCGATAACAATTTTAGATACAGAAATACGCGACAGGTTACTGCGGTTAGTTTATAAGACGTGCTTTTACTTCTGAATAATTTCTGATGAAATCTACTATTATTTTTTTTGGATTCAAAAATTATCGACCCTTCTCTATTTGGTCTGTTTGTTTGTTTGTTTGTTTCTCCGATAAAAAAAATTAGGATCAATTAAGTATTAAAAGGAGGGTAATCGATATATTTCTGTCTACAGTTTTTTTGAAAAACCCGTAGGAGACAATATTCAAAAAAATCAAGTATGCAGTGTATGACATTAAAAATATTTTTTTCTCAAAAACAACAACCTGTGTCACTCTGATTTTTTTAGGTAGTATTAAAAAGAGGGTAATCTATCTATTTCTGTCACCAGTTTTTTTGAGAAACCCGTAGGAGACACATAATATTCAAAAAATCAAGTATGTAGTGTCTGACATATTAAAATAATATTTTTTTCTCAAAAACGACAAACTGACAATATTCGCCATCAGGAAAGAGGTCAATACAAAAAGCGGACTTGCGGACAAATGGAAAAATACCCAGCCCTTCTTAAAATGGTACTTTACTAACTTTAATGGTACAGCAACTTAAAATGGTACTTTACTAATATTTCTTTATTATTTTTTTTTGATTTATTGCTAACGCTTTGCAAAGAGAAATTATTTTATCCATATCCAGTTACTGAAAGTGAATGACCAAACAAATAAGTGCAATAACTTTATTGGCCACAGAGATCGCGGGCCAATACACATGTACACATTTAGATTCAATATTTTGAACTTATAATATTATTAATATTTTATTTTTATACGGAAAATGTTGCTTAACAATTATTATTTACCTGTCAACTCATATGTCTTTAAGAATCACCAAAAAAAAAGAATAGAGTAAATTTAAATAGAAGAAAAAGAATAAATTTCCAAAGAATAGAGAGCGAATATGTCATTGTAGTATTTTTTATGTAAAATACAAGCATTGAACTACAAACTCTGTAAATTTCAGTCCTTAATCTTAAAAGATAGCGACACAAGATTTTTTTAAAAAAATTATCTCAACTCCAAAGGTTCGTAGATATTTTTTTTTGTAAATTTATGAAAAAATACCAGCTATTCAATGCTGCCAATAAAAAGGGGGAAAAAACACGATTTCTCAGCCGATTTTTCGCATATTAACGATCAATTTAAAAAGCGCGCAATAAATAAATATATTAGTAGAACATTTCAAGAAAATTTTAAAGTCAAAATTGACTCTAAATATGAAAACGTGTATGAGCTATCGAGATTTTAAAAAAACGTGATTTAGAAACGAGTTAGTAGAGACCTACACTTTCACCAAGTCTCATGAAAAAATCCATTCAGTAAGAAAATATTGAGCTATTAAGTACATGAATTTTAATTGTTATGTACTTTATTCCGGAGAAATATTTTTATTTTGTTTTTATATTATACTTTTTATGTAGATATAAAAATATTTATTTTTGTTTTCATATTCAAGAAACCTACATATTTATTTTATTTTTACTAAAACCGTTGCCCCTCGTTAATCTAACATCTAACCTATCCCATCCCTTCTGGCAAGGATGTGATCATACCTTCTCGTTGGTCCTTGCAGACCAATGACATATTTCATTATAATATGGGCTAACTTTAAAACTAAAATTCGGTATTCTCTTGTTTTACCTAACAGAAGTGTTAGCAAGGAAATAAATACTGTACCATATAAAATTATAAGAGATATTTTTTTTTCAGGGAATTGAACGAACTCCGGAAGCCTTCCTCTGACAACCCCGATATTCTGCGATTCTTCCGGTACATGAAAGCAGCCAAAGACGGTCAGGATGGCGAGGAGTGTCTAGCCCACGGCGGGTGTACTTCTCTGACCCTGCACCAACCCAGTCCAGCAATGCTCACTACATTTAACGATATTAATAAGCTGGTACTAGCTAGGAAGCTCAAATGATTAAGATTAAGCTGCGACGAAGGAAGAAATACGTATTAAGTGAAAATATTTTATGTACTACGAACTCCATAACGTGTTTCATTATAGGAAACCTGCATGCGCCAATTATTTTAAAATTCCTAAAATTATTTTGCATTCTACAACTGTCAAAACAATTGCCGTTTACATTGACTTTTAAATTACAAAAAACATGATTCTAAATGACAAGGTTTTTATGTGTCGTTCTGAACCGTCTGCATGTGTGTGGAGACGTTGTTTCCATTTCTGTTTCAAGAATGAGAGTGGTTAAACGATCCCCGTATAGATACAGGAATATCCCAACAGTAAAGTTAAAGAAAACCCTGCCATATTATACGATATGCGTATTTTACCGCCCCCTTCAATTAGGTATAACTAACTCTCTGACGTATTAGCTGTTAACTGAAAAATAACGGGATTGCGTCGATTCTAAATATAAAATATTCATTATCCAAAATGAAATCGGTCAAGTTGAAGCGTGCGTTTGATGTCGAACAAATTAATAGGACCCAACTGAGTCTCTCAAGGGTTGGCGTTATAGAGTCATATCTGTGGAGGAGCGCTTTGGAGAGCCTGCTTGATGTTGCGATATTCGATTATTGCTATTAGGCGAATTTGCAGACAAAATGTATGCGTGTATGGTGTTATATGGGGCAAATTATAACTTTACAAATTGACTGCGGTTCAGCAGAAATTCTGTGTATCTAATCACGGCTACATTAGTTACAATTGCAGTGAGAATCGTTTCGGTGGGGTGGGTTTTAAACTAAATTCAGTGAATCCGAGAGTCCCAATATATGAGACGATTATATATTAGAATTTTCTGTAGTAATATAATAATTTCATTGAAAATTATTGAAAATTCAGCGGATGAAAATGCGTTGCCTAGAAACTGCTAGAGTTTATTTTGATGTAATTCGACAAAATGTTTTACAGGTTTGACTGAAAGCTCTGATGCGTTGTTTCGTTCGCTGTATATGAATGTTCTTCACCTCTCCTGTTTCTTGATGTTGATCATCTAGTTGGTAGTTTGATTGATTTTTTGCTTGAACGATCAGTGATTTTTATTACCTGCTCTAACACGCTAACTACTTTTTGGCAAAGCTGAAACCCCGGAGGAGGAAGAATTACCGATCACAGCCTACTGTGATCGGTAATTTTTCTCTCTGACCTCCATGCCTTCTTTAGCGGTATTTTTAGTTCATTTCGAAGGTCGTTCACACTGAACTTCTAGTCTTGTTCATTAAATTGTCTACTTCTTCATCGAAATAAGATACTAAACAATTTACGTCTTCTCTCCTATAGGCTAACTCGTGACTTTCGTAAGAAAATACATAAAAAAAATTCTGCAATTCTTGGTGTGTTCATTTTTTTTAAATCTCGCAGTTTAATTTTTTTTTAATCTCGCTGTTTTTATAATTTGAGGGAAATAGAATCAGAATGCAATTTTCGCCGAAAATTTGTTCTTATTTTTGTTACTTTTTTTTAATTTCGCTATTTGATTTTGTATAATGCGAGGGAAATAAAGTCAGTTAGAATGCAATTTTCGCTTAAAGTAAGAACAAACTTTAATTGGTTTGTTAATTTTTTTAAATCTCGCTATTTAAATGGATTTTGTAATGCGAGGGAAATAAAGTCAGTTAGAATGCAATTTTCGCTTAAAGTCTGTTCTTATTGGTTTGTTAATTTTTTTATCTCGCTATTTAAATGGATTTTGTAATGTCAGGGAAATATAGTCAATTACTTAGTTGTATTTCCTACGTATTTTTTCAACCAAAATTGGACTTTAATCCAATCAATATGCGTGTGATCGACAAAATGATGTTGCTGTTAAGGGTAGTTTTAATATTTATTTATTTATTTATTTATTTTATAGCTTATTTATTTTTAGTTATGGGATATACAATAGTATCAATAAATCGACTACCTAAATAAAATTCCGCTAGGAAATTTAGTAGTCTATTTTATTTATGATATACCTGTGTGTACTATAATTTTGGTTTCCTGGTAATAATGTCTAACGTGTATTAATTATTTTCCTCGATGAATAGACTGCTAGATGTAAGTAAAAATTAAAAGTGTGCAAGGAAAATATTTAATAAACACTTTTTAATGTATTGGTAATAATTAAGCTGCATTTGAACTACTGTCGTTCACTAACTGCGTTTCGTAACATCGTAGCGATGAGGTTACGATTCGAGGTTCTCTTATAAGCGTATACGACGCTTAAGATAACAATGTTGTCACTGTAGATTGTTGCACTATTTATTTATTTATTTTCTGAAATAAACTTTCTTGAGATTGAGTAACCGATTTTTTAACAAGACCGATAACAATGCCGATGGAATCATCGGCATTCTGAGGCCAAATACCTTGCATCCAAAGCAATCACATATCATCCCATTCACGGTTCCTTGACCATCTCCTTTTGTGTATATTTTCGTAAGTAATATCATAAAGGCATCTATTTTTTCCGAAAAAAATCGAAAAACACGTCGCTAGGTAATATTTTAACAAGAAGCATGAGTGCTGGTGGAACAAAAATCCGAGTCGAAGTAGAGGAAGTAGAGAAGTTTTAACGGTATATAGACAGCTTTGCGTCTCAGTTTCTTTGACTCTTCAAAGCAGTATACGTGCTATTGGCCACATTTTAATGTTTTCGGTGCATCAATTTAATTTTTATCCACTAACGACTGTGTTTGTTATGAATTAAGGTGATAGTTCTGTGAAAATTGAATTAAGTGAGTATATATCTTAATATCTTCTTATATTTTTGGTTGGTATATAAAATAATCAATTTCCTAACCTCAAAAAAATATCAACAAAAATTAGTCGAGGTGAAAATCGTGTACCTTGGGACACTAGCGTGCATGAGTCCCAATTTTAATAAATTTTCTCGAGATGCACTTATTAATCTGAAAATCTGCAATAATCTGAAAATATGTCTCCAAGCAGTCCTGAAGTTATAATACCGCATCCGAAAGCTGCACCAAGAAAAAGCAAAGGAGGCAGGAAGATGGGAATATCGAGAATATTAACAGAAACCCCAGAAAAATATGAACTTATACAAAAAAAATATTTTAAGATAGTTCCGACGATGAAAATGCCGAAATATCTATGCAAAATTTTAGTGTTTTCGATGCTTATCGTCCTTATCGATTATTTGGAAAAATTGGTTAAGCAAGAAACTTTGGAAATGGAACAGGAAAGAGATATAGAAAATTCCACTGTAGTAGAAGGAGATTTTATATTAACGGAACTGAAGGGGAAAAATCTGTACGTCATTACGTAAAAGATTTTGGAAGATGTTTTGAGGTGGTTTATCTAAAAAAATAATGAATAGTAACAAATTTGTGAAGACTGAAGGGGTATAGGAAATCGGTGAAGCGGATATTTTGAGAAAATTACCGAAAGCCACAGTAGTTGGTGGATCAGAACGTCGGATAGAACAATTCATTTTTTCTGTAGACTGTATGTCTTTCAACATGTATTTATAAAAATGTTTTGCATATTTTTTATGTCTTTTTATTTGTTTATTTCTCATCCCAAAGGATAATTAGCGTTGTCCAAAGGTACAGTTATAGCTGTCCCAAAGTACAAGGCACAGTTGTACAAGGCTTGGGACAATTTGCAACTTAAATATTTTTTCAAAATATTAGTTAATAACATAACTTTACCTTCTTGTCAATTTTACCCTAAATGGTCGAAAAAGCACTTGATATGCTCGTTCAGATTAGATGATCGAATTTAAAAAAATAATGAAAATAAAAAATAAAAACCGAAAAATGACCCAAGGTACAACACTCTCCCCTTGTTTGAAATTTTGGTTAACTCATTGGTAACGTTGGGTGTAGATAAATCATTAATGTTGTTGATGGATCCAGCTGTACACTATGTACAGTGAAGCTCGAGGAGTGGCTGCAGAATCTTATGTTTTCTGTTTTTTAGCTGGAGAAGAATAATGCTCATTATCCATTTGGAGATAAGGCTTAATTGAGTTGGCTGAACTGTGGCCAGTAATTTTAATTAGTTGTTGTTCACCCACTCCTCCTTTAGCCAGGTTACTGACTGCTGTCGACCGCATAGAGAGATGTGTTATTTTTATTTCTTTCGTATTGAATCCTGCCTTCTCTGCTGCTTCTTTAGTCCATTTCGAAAGTTCGATTTTTCCCACTGGAGTGTTTTTTGTACCATTCACTTGATTGTTCTTTGTTCCATGATGGGTTTTTACTGTTAAGAATAATCTATCAGTTGTTATTCTAGATGAACGTTTAACCATTAGAATTTCAAAAAGATGGACTGGACAAAAGGGTTCTTCGTGTTGGGGACCAGCCATTTACTATCGGCCATTTTTTTTGTCCACCCTGGGCCGTTTTATTAAAAAGGGGATTGTATTCTACTCTTCCTAAAAAGTAGTATTTTGAACATCTGTTATTTAAAAAATATGTACCTAATGTTATCTACCTGTTTTAATCCCAGAATTATCTACTTCCTCTTTAAAATAATGATCTCTGCAATTGACGACTGCTTCTCCACCTCTTCAGACAAGTTCTACTGAAGCGATTTGGTAAAATTTTCGTGGAGACCCGCCGGAGTGTCTTCGTCCCATAATGAAACCATTGCGTAATATTCTTCCAATTTTAATGAAGCAGAGCTCGATTTCCTTTTATTGACGCACATCTGCAAATTCCTTCGTTTCGCATCGGTATTAAACATTATTACAAATAAAAATGGTTTGATTTTATTTGCTTTAAATAAATAGGAATAGATTTCAATAAATACATACCTACCTAGATTTTTGTTTCACTGTTATAATAACATCCATTAGTTTTATATTACATAAATAAAATTCACCGATTAATCCTTGTGTACGACAGAGAAATCGAACAGGGAAGTCAGGACGGAATAAACATTGACATTGAAAATAAACATTATTACAATATTACAATAGGGTATCATTCCTTTTTCCTTCGTTTTTTAATAATTGACATCGTCCTCTTGAAGGCATCTTAAATAATAATTAAAAAACAGCTAATTTTGTGTTTTACCATCTGCACTTGGAAATGGAAATCGTAAAAAATTTCATTTCCATACATGTAAATCCTCGTGGTACTTTTTTTCTCCTTTTTATTTACTTAATGCAAAGACAATCCTCATGGAATGGAGACGCAATAATGTAAATGGCCCATAATCTAGCTACTTTTTTAAAACAATAAAATTCCAATTATCTGTTTCTTATTCTGGCAGCAGAAAATTGCTTTATACCCAAAATTACATACCGATATAAACGGATTCGCGGGTTTTTTTGTACACATTTGCCTCTGAATCTAATTTACATTTCGTGATTGCAATGCCACCTCTGTTTATTTGTTGATCATTGTTTTATACACACCAGAGCCTAGAAATATTTTACACATTCAAACATTTGACATTATTGTATTCAGTAAATTACGCGCAGAGGGAAACCTGCAAATTTCGAATGTGCGTCACTAAAACATTATTTCATAAACTATTTTAATTGATACGTGCCATATTTGAAAGCAGTTATGCAAATGGTAAGTACGTTGTTATTCAACGGGGAAATATTGAATAATAACCAATGATGACTAAGGCGAGTTGCGTTGAGAAAGTTTGAAGCTGTACCCTAATGCATTTAAGAGACAGTAGGTATCTGGAGAAAGTACCCACCGCAAGATCCGGTTCGTGCCATTATAGGGAAACCCCGTCTATTGTTCTCCAATGTTATGCAAACGAACGAATAAGAACATAATTATAATATCGATATTATAACCAATCAATAAAACAAAGACCCACCTGTAAGTTTATAATAGTAATACTAATAATACTAATACTCTCGAATGTGCCATGAAAACATAAATTTTATACACGAAATACAAACAACATTTTTTGTACAATTGTTAATGTGAATTTACATCGTCTGAAATATATTAAAAATAAGTTTTTTGTCCCGATAAGTTATCGCTTTAAAACGACTGTTGTCTTGAAAATATTATTCAATGTTTTCAGTAAAATCGTATTCAAAAATTTTTCCTGCCTGAAAAAAATAAGTCCAAAATATCTAAATAATACTTCTCTTTTCCATACATGTTATCCTTAATGTTATCAATACTTCCAATACAATTTCACAGTATCCAGTGGGCTTTCTATGTAGTTACTATAGAAACGGTTTGTTGGCACGCCGCGTGTTTGACTGTGTTTGCTCGTAGTTGCTTCAATTTCAAGTTATTTTCAAGAAGATGGATGTTGATTATGATAGTGGTAGTGATACCTGATCAGATATATCTGAGAAAGCAAATGCAATAGTATCTAATATGTTACCGGCCAAACCCAAGTTAGTATATGAGAAAATATATGACTAATTTCGTGAATGATGCGACAAGAAACATGTAAAACGGTTTCTGAAAATGTGCTTATATGCTATTTTGAGGAAAAATCAAAAATTATAAAACCTCCCCTACGTTATGGAGTGTCTACTCAACGTTGAAAAGTACACTGAATGTTAAAGAAAATATTGATATAAGGAAGTTTTCAAAATTGGTCCCGCTCATTAAGAACAAAACCGTCGGATATCGAGGAAAGAAATCTAAAGTTTTATCAAGGGATGATATCAATAAATTTATTCAAGATGCTGATAACGAAACAAATTTACTTTATAAGGTACATAATCATAATTTTGTAAGATTAGGTAGTAGTAATTTCAATATTTTTTATTTGTAGGTTGTCCTAATTTTGGGTATCAGCGGTGCCTGTCGCCGTGAAGAAATATTACATATAACTATTGATGCCATTGATGATGCTGGATATATATTGATTGTTAAAATACCTGATACGAAGATTAATGATTGTTAAGATACCTGAACCTATTGCGCAAGAGCGTTTACTGTTTCAAATTCTGATTATATTGAGATATACCGCAAGTATAGAGCACTACGGCCGCCTCATACAAAAAGTCACAGATTATTTTTGAAATATTCGAGAGGAAAATGTATTAACCAACATGTGGGGATAAATAAAATAGGAGAAATTCCTAGCTTGATTGCAAAATGGCTTGGAAAAGACATTTGTAAGAGCTACACAGGTCACTTTCATGAGATACTCTGTCACTCTTCTGGCCAATGCAGGGGGCAACATTAAATCCATAAAACGTCACGGTGGCTGGAAATCTGCCTCCGTAGTAGAAGATAGTTTGAATAACAAAATTGAGATTTCTAACAAAATATTGAATTGTCCATCTTCTTCCAAACAAATTAAAATATCTGTTAAAATTTTGGAATCAACTTCAAGAAATATCTAACGCAGCAACATGGAACATCTTCGGGATTTTATGTTGGAAGTAATTGTTCAAACTTTACTATCAATTATTATTCCAATAAAAGAAATTGTTTTATGATGAATAATCAATTGTTAATTGACTTAATAATTGAATAATTGATTGAATTTGTTAAAAATAAATCCTTCAAAAAGTAATGTTTCATGTTTATTTTATGTATTATTTTAGAAATAGATGCAATAGAGATGCAGAAATGTCAAGTTTTTGTTGACAGTTGTACAAAAATATATATTCAAGACTGCGGTTGAAAAATTTGTTTTTCAAAATATTTGCGTCGGGATATGTAAATGTGAGTTTTTTGCTATCTTCAAATATTTTTTCACTGGAATTTCCGTATAACATTTTATAATTTTTCACCAGTATAAAATTGCTCTGTGTCTGAAGTCGTTTTTCTAGGTTTTACGTTAATCAATTTCGGTTCCGAGGGAGTAATTTAATTTTTTAAAGAATGGAATGTGCGAATTTCCGGCAATTATTTATCGGTAGAAACAGCGCAATTTAATATTTAGTCATTCATGTCTCCCTAAGGAAATCATATCCATCTAAAAGTTGAATAACTCACAATGGGCGGCGTTAATCAAGGCGCAAGCAATTTCTGCATCTCATATTTATCTGCAGTACAATCGACTATGGTCTTCTAAATTTAGTTTACTGGCGAATAATAGAATTACAAGTGAAATGAAAAAATGATCTATTACCTCACTTTTTTTCTCAAAGTTTATCTATAAGTGTTTATGCGTCACTGCGGCAAAAGTTTGGTATATAAAAATATTACAAAAAATTAATATTTTATAGTAGAACCGTTAGCTGCTAAGACACTTTCCAATCGCCTACCAATACCAGAATTATCCAGTTCCTCTTTAAAATAATGAACTATGCAATTGACTGTTTCTCCACCTTTCCAGGCAAGTTCTACTGAAGCGATATGGTAAAATTTTCCCGCCGGAGTGACTTCGTGACATAATAAAACTATTGCGTAATATTCTTCCAATTTTAATGAAGCAGAGCTCGATTTCTTTTTGTTGGCGCACATCTGCAAATTCCTTCGTTTTGCATTACGAACTTCCCTAATGGACTTAAAGATAATATCTTTAAATGGAACAAAAATAATTTTTCACTTCATAAAATACATCTCTTGCATTTTTTTTGCATCGGTGTTCCACATTGTCTTCCCAACTAGTTCTTTGTAATTTTCACCGTTTTCTTTCTTCATATTCTTTCTTCAATCTTTCAGGATTAGGTTTAGTTGCTCTAAACTTGTAGTTTCCTAAAGCTCGTATTTGTTTGCCTTTCAGAATTCCATAAACTGTTTCCATATTGACGTCTGGGTTTTAACGGTATTGTACGGCACACTTTTCTCAATCGCCAGATCAATATTAGTCATAGAATCACTTCCAAATCGACTCATTTTCACTACATAAGCTGACTAGTACTGTTTAAAAACAATATTACAAAATTTATTGACAATAAAATAAGAAAAAATCTTTAGCGTCGTTTTCTGGTGTCCTAGGAGACCATAATTACTTGTTGTCAAAGGTAATGTAATTTTTGGGGACAACAGTCAAGTATTGCCGAGGGTAAACTCGAAAAAACTGCTGACAGGTGCTACAGTTTTTCCATCTAGAAACCATTTGCAATTCAAAATTGCGCGTTTCTGATTGGTGGAAATTAAGACGAGGGAAATAGTCAACAGAAAAAACCACATTAATCCAAAGTTCAATGTTATTATGTAACTTAGAAGTTCTCGCCGACAGGTTCACTTTTTAAAAAATTATATATTTTTGATAAATTACAATGTTTTATCTTGGCATGAGTTAACAAAGCAATGGTTGTGCACAGACTAACAGAACAATAGAAGTGAAATTAAAATAGTAACTTTTACAGGGCAAGCAGAAATGATGATAAGAGTAGATGAGCTGGGTGCGTTTTGTGTTAACTATGCAGAATGTCTGTGGGCTGCATTCTATAACTCCTTCTACCCCAGATTGAGGCATATTTTCAGGGAGTGAAAAATGCTGAAGGTCCTTGTTGAGGTTGATCTCCTGGGATGGGCCTTCTCCTTTTCTGGATATAGGATAAATGTAATAGCATCCAATGCTTATTAATATAATGGAAATTACGATGGTCCAAAAGTTGAAATGGAAAGCATTTCCATGGTATAAGTCGATTGACTTAATTTGTTGTTGCTTCTTTTGAAGTTCATGGATTTTATCGAGCTGGACATCTTCGATAACGATTGTCTGTAACTTGGGGCTGTCGGTTACATGAGGGATCCTGATTTCAGGTAGTAACATAGGTTGACCATTGGTGATGATTTTTCCGTTGACAAACGTCTTTTCGTTTCGTTTCGTTTCGTTTCGATTCGAATTGACATCCGGGTGGCAATGTAATTAGGTAGGTTCCTTGTAATGCCATTAAATCGGTTCGGCTACATGTGGTTTTAATTTTTGTTTGATTTGGAAATATAGCAATATAATGGGGCTTCATCGATTTGCTGAACACTGTGGTTTGTCAATTGAATGGGGGTCTCTTGGCATCTTCCTTGGGCATGCGTAGTTAATTGCAAAAGTTCGAATACACAATCTTCTTTTTCTATTCCATTTGCTAGCTTGTTGTCGGGGCAATAGTAGCCGGGATGTAACTCGATACATAGCACCGATGAGTATTGGTAAAAATTTCCATCCATCATCAGATATGTATTTTGTGGGAACGATTGTTGTAGAATTCTTGGTAGGAATTGAATACAAGTCATAGTATAGGAATGTATATGGATATATAATTGGGAAATGAATTATGAAAGCAATTTTTGTTCTCCAACTCCATCCAGCAACACAGTTCTTTAAATGAGACTGTTTTAACCGTTTTTGCACAGTTCTGACAGACCCCGGAAGCAATGTTTCTTCTCGTGCATTAGCAGCTGTTTCGAACGGATGTTGTTGAATATATTCAATCAGAGCGTTATCTTGAATTTCATTGGAAATTTTACCAAGTCCTATTCTTACTGCTACTATTTTAATTTTAAATATGCAGCTTTTGCTAACATTCAAATCAGCGGCTACTTCAACCAAGGAACAATTTTCTTCAATTTTGGCTATAGCCCTCGTCCTTTGCATATCATTTATATGTCTTGGCATTTTCTATTAATATTCTGACAAGTTAATTTATTAATATGACAATGTTCAGAATTAAATTATTTTGACGTATAAATTGACTAATTATGAAACGAATATGATCAGTCACAATCAAAGTAGAAAAATATGCCCTGCACTTTTGGGAGGCGGCGCCTGTTCATGGGATAAAAAAGGTAAAATGTCAAATTTTCTGACGCTTATACGATTCCTCTATTTAAGTCAACTATGTAACAACCACGTCAGTTTCACGTGGTTTTGACGTTTTTCGGCTAAATTATTATTCCTTTCTCTTATTCATTTATCATTCATGTTAATATTTTATTATTTAACAATGTCAGTTACAAAAATAGAAAATAATAGTGCAGTAAATCGCGAGAAGATATGCAAAAGTTATTGGCGAGTACGAAAGCCGGAGATAATATTGAACATACTTGCTTTCAAGTTTATTGCCACTATCCGCAACAGAGCAAGGTTGCATTCGATTCGGTAACAAAAGTCACTTTCTCCGGGCAATACCCCTCTTGCAACGACGTTACATCATCGGGCAGCCCAAACACTACTGTGGCTCTGTCAACACTTTTAATACCCTTTACGTCTATATATACAACTCCAAATAGCATTTTCCCTCACAAACGGTTCCACTTTCTTCCAAGTTCCAAGCCTGCCCGCGAAATCACGCAAATTACTAGATGGGTCGTACGTACACAAAACTGTTATAAGATACTACAAGGCATTCTTACTTGTTCGGTACAGTTAGCCGGTGACCTAATAGTTCCGAAGTCAAGGCGGCTATAAGTTTATGAACGAAATCTAATTTAAACGCAATTTTCTTCGCCGCTCTGTGTCCGTTTCCTTTATCATGTTAGAACTCGCCAAGTGGTTGTTTTTATTTTTCGGAGTGTCGCTGGTCGCGCTACAGTCGCTCGGACAGCAGCAGAACTTTGTACCGCCGCAGGGAGCCACGGGGGACGAAAGGCAAGGTAAGCGGTCAATCTTCCAGTGGCGTAGTCAAGGAGTATTATGATTTGATGTATTTTTTGAAGTGAAAACTTCCTTGCGCGCTCTACACTTTTATTTTTATGGGTGTTGAATGAGTCTGGGCCGTCACGCGTCACGCTCGGTTAAAGCACGCTTTCAAAGACTCGCGCCCAAAATCCCGGCAAATCCGTAAATGAAAGCAACAAAAATAGACACAGGCCCTGAAAACAGCACCAAAATTGAAGTGTGCAAACTTGCAAAGAAAAGACGTATTACTAAGCAAGGTACGTCCTTCACACACCCTTCAACAACCAAGAAACCAAACATCACAGCTACAAAATCCGCTGCGGAAATAAAAACGCAAAACAAGTTCCAAACCCTGAACACGGCAGGAAAAACCAATGATAACCAAATCTGAGAATGTAATTATATAGGTATATATTTATAATTCGAAAACTATATCTAATTTTTTAAATAATATTTATATTTAAACAGAAAGCAAATGATAATGATTAATGTACAATATTACACTTTTTGTATTGACATAAGAATAAAACTACTTGGTTCTTTTCTGCGATAATAAATGTTCCAAAATTAATAAAGTTAAGAAGGAATCAAATAATAAAAACTGTTTAAAATATTATTTAAATATAAACTTTTTTACTTATGGAATTAACGGCTAATCTTGCACAGAGTCCTCTAATACAAAGTTCAATTCTCCATTATAACCGTCAATATATTCTTGTACAGACATATCACTGACAAGATTAGCGTAAAATGGTTGATCGGCAATAGGAATGAGATTCATGTAATATTGTATATATTCCAATTTCGCTGTTGCTACAGCTTTTCTTTTGGGTCAAAGAGCATCTAGGCTTCAATAAAAAAAATTGCCTGATGCTGATTTCCTTGCCTTGCCTCTTTTGTCGATATTTATTTCTCTATAAGGTTCACCCTGATCATCTTTTGTCTTCACAAAGATGCTGAATGGTTTATCTTTCAAAATTTTTATTTTTCTTATGTCCGAGCAAGTTATTTTTTCGGCCAAAACATCCTTTTTTCTACACTCAGTGCCAAAAAACCGATTTTTGATTTATTTTTTTTTTGTTGGTAGGTAATTATCTATCTTTCATAAAAAATTAGAGGTGAACATTTTTTCAAAGCCTAGGGAGGCTTTGAATGGATGGTAGTGGAAAACCTCGAACCATGTTTTTTTCTTAGTTTTTAACTCACCCTATATGTTAATCAAGTAATGGAATCGAAAATGGTTACACTCTACATGAAAGGCGCTTCTTTTACGAGCATTATTTTTTTATTCACTGATCTATCTCTAAAATTGTCCAAATTACAGCTTTTTTGCCGAAACCTTTCGTTTATCCCACACATTAAATTTATTGTAGGATCACATTGTCTATGAAAAAACAGCGTTGTCATAGCAATAACTCACTATTTCACTCTATTGTTGTGTCATTAAGTATCAGTAAAAAAGTTTTAGAGACTGTTACGTAAAACGCCCCAAATAAACTCTGAACAAGTAGCAAGATTAGTTGCATTAGTAAACGATGGACGTAGTAAACGTTACACCGGTCTCGCAATGGGAGAGAGAATGAAGCGACTGCTCGTAGAGCGATCCACAAGTACGAACAAACAGAGAAAATAATATAAATTAAAAGCAGGTTTTGCAAAAAACAGCTTACTAGATTTTCTAAAAAAATACTTAGCAATAGATTATTGTCTTCTTTTTCTGAAACATAACTGTCTATGTTTGCTTTCTATGCTTTTCACAGAATGCATTTTCGTCTTCATCTGGACTAACCTCAATAAAAAGGAAATTTTGAAAACTATCTTCTTCGCAAGTTGATGCGAATTACAAATGTATTTTGCAAAGAGGAACCAATTTCATAATTTATTTAAAACAATCTACATACAAACGCATTACCATTTTCCTGTTTGCTTTAAACAAACTATTTATGTCTTTTTTACCGGATTCTCTTTCGGCTTCATCTTCACTAACCTTAATTTTAAAAAAATGGTATTAAAGAGTCCCTTAAGTTGATAAAAATGTGTTTTGCAATAAGAAACCAACTTAATTTATATAAAACAATCTACTTATCAACGAATTTTTCCCTTATTGTACTGGCTTTTCTTTTCATCTGGAGTAACCTTAATAAAACAAAGAGAGCTGAGTAGCTGTTTTTAGGTTAGGTTTTTAAAATTTTATCTCTTTTAAATTTCTTGTTATTACATACGTATTTTGTCAGTTTGTTCCTTTTCTAACACCAAAGACACTAGAAACTTTCTAGTTGCCTTTTTCAAATAATTTAAAACATACGCTTAGGAAAATTGCACACACTCAAGTTTAGGAATAGTTTTTCATTGCAAAAAGTAAAAGATCTGGTCAAAAAATGTCGCACCTATTCATTATAAGTTGGTTCTTTATTTCGAATAGATAAAACACAAACGTTAGATTCTAGCGAACTAAATCTCAATTTAGCAAAAAATGTCATTTGGTTCCTTATTGCAAAAGGGGGTTCAATTGAGAGACGGAGATCACAGACTACGACGATAACGATAATAAGACGTTAAAAATTATTTGCAAACAATAAGAAACATGGATGTACATTTAATGGATCGTTATATCTAAATTACCACCTCGGCATGCGACTTCATCAGGAACAAGAGGTCAAAGTTTCGTAACATGAAAATCTGAGTAACTTAATTTAACAATATCTAATAATAATATATTACATGGCCGTTATTTTGCCTCGTGTTGGACATATCGAAAAAAGCTATTAGAAGAATCTAAGTAACGACTAATCTAATACCAAATTTATTTACGATTTCGGAATTATTTACGAATTTTTGTTCTTGTATTTTTCCGCAAAGTCCACACACGCTTACAATTTTGATTTTCAATGTAATAGGATGTCATAGAAACAAAAGAAAACTAGACGATTAAAAAAAATATGGGAGTTTCGTTTCAAATTAAAATTAAGACGATAATATGCATATCGACTGAGCCTAAATGTGAATCTTGGGCTACGCCTATGCTCTTCTGAAGAAGTACCGGTTTAATTCCACGGCTTGCCTGGTTTCTTTAGGAACTGTTCGGTCATTTAAGAGAAGTTCTGAATTGTATCTGTCGAATACCGTGAATAGACGCGAATTTTTGTGTTCCCTCAAAAGTGACAATAGCAAATTGCCCACGTGTAAGCTTTTGTTTAATTAGTCATTAGACGAAGGTAGTTCACAGTTCACCATGATTCGAAGGGAACGTAATAGTTTTACTGCAATCAGCTACACAATATGTAACATTGTTTATACATTTAATGAATCATTGGATCGCAGTATTAAGGGGGTGAGTAGTCTTATTTATGTAAATTTGAGGAATTCAAGATCCTAACAAGTCAAAACCAATTCTCAAAAGGGTTTCGTAAATCAAAAGTAGGTAGAACATTAATATTATTTGTTAACATCAGGCCTTTATTTGCCCACTTTTATATTTCAAATTATGACTGAATAATATTTTTTTGGATTAGTAATCATGCTATGGAAAACAATTATTAGCTATTTAAATGTATTTTTTTAAAATTGTTTTTTCATAGGATGAAATTTTAAAATTTTCCGCCTGTATTTCGGAAATGAGGCCTTTCTCCACTACAGCCCCTGTATAATCATCTCTTACCAACTTGAATTATCGTATTCCAAGACTTATTGACGGAACAATTGCTCCTCATGGCGTTATTTAAACTGGAAATGTAAAATTATTAATTTATGTAAAAAAAATAACTCATTCGTACCAGACGTAATTCATTAAAGGTTATTAAACCTTCTTACAGCAAAACCTTCTTGAAATACAATCAATCGATTATTCACCTAAAGCCAGTCCAGATTTATTGAAAATATCCAGAACGCCTTTTGTTCCCCAATTCTCCAAAATAATTGAAAAACTGCTTGCAATTACTTCTAGATATATCTTATTTCTAGATCTAGATATATTTTATTTCTTGAGTCGAAGAATATTCTGTCAACAAACCCATGTTGTTTGAAGAAAATCACTCTACAATGTGTTTTCATATTACCAAGTTTTTTTAATATTATTTGCCATAAACTTGATGATTGTCACAAGGTTTTGTTAAGTATCTTAAGCGTCAAATTATCCAAAAATCTTCGACTATGAAAATCACCATACTTTGCATACTGAATATTGCAACTTATGGGTTACATGACCAGTGTAAAAATATCTTGTATATATTATATTACCTACTACACAAAAATAGTTCGTGGAATACATACGTACGGTGTACGATCGCATAAATTGGACGTGGCCATTGGAGTAGTTACTCCAAGACAGCATACTTGGTTCTCTTCTATTTTTGTTGTACATCAATGACATTGAACATATATCTACTTTTTGACGTGAATACTTCTTTAGCCGCATGAGAGTGATTTTAGTTTGCCATAATAATATGGCGTTTTTAGTATTTAGATGTTTGTTCACACAAAGCAACCGATTGTATTGTATCACAAATTATTGTTAACTACTGTAATTTGTGATTGCCATAAAATAGTGGAATACTATCGCTGATTGACAAAGATCTTATAAATAAATTTGCTTGGTGTAATGCCTTATTTTCCTCTATATTTTCGTCAATGATAGCATAAATGGAAGGTATGAAGAGGAGATTCTCTTCAGAAAACTATTGACAGGGCCTCCTGAAAAACGCGCTGTCAACTATAAGAAGTCTTAAAGCCTTGACGGTTACTTATAATTATTTATTTAGTTCAAATGTCTATTAATTCCTTTTTTAAATCTATGGTTTTGGTATTTCGACGTTCATTATTATGTAAAACAAGCGGTAACATGAATTATAAACTACTGCAAATTAGGTACCGACGCATTTACTAGAAATGATCTTCCCCTTATAGACAAATTATGATTTTCGTGCAGTAATTCCTTATTTCTCTCTATATTTTTGACAATGATAGCATAAAAGGAGTCAGAAGATTCTCTTCTCAAAACTATTTCTCTGATAGTGCGTGAAAATGCACCTTGTCAACTGTAAAAGTTTTAAGTCTCTGCCATTTGCGTGTCATTAATTTTTTAGGTCAAATGTCTTTTAGTTCCTTTTATTAAAATCGTCGTTATTTTGGTGTTTTAAAGTTTAGTATTTGGATGTTTGTTCCTACATCAATCAAGCGATAAATCAGTAGATAGACAGTGAGGAAATAAGGCAACAAATCTTAACTCTAGTACTTTCGTTTCTGTTTCTTTAAAAGCGCGCTTTTTCTCTTCGCAGGATCTATTAGCAGGAGCTTCGATTAAGGGGTACAGGTGACCGCCTGACGACTGATGCCTGACGCGTGACGGCCCAGTCACATTAAACACCCACAAAATAAAAGTGGAGAGCGCGAAAAGTGCAGAGAGCCTAAAGAAGTTTTCGCTTCAAAAATGGCAACAACTAATTTCGGAGGAATTGTTCTTTCACTTTTACACAATATATTTGTCTTTATTTATTACATGTGCGACATACGGAAGTATGTATTTTTATTATCTACTATAAGTTGTCTTTTTCCAGGGCGTAACCTGCTGGACTGGATAGGATTCGGCACCGGTCCAGATACCGACCCATATCTGGCACGCACAAACGCTGAATGCCTCAACGGGGATCTGGCCGAATGTTTCAAATCAAGGGCCCTTGTTTCCTTTGAGGAGTTTTTTAATAAAGTAAGTAGATTAATGCTTTTAGTACGGCCAAAGAGACGGCCACTTCAGTAGGCGAGTAATTTCGGTGTATTTCTCCAGACTTTTAAGTCGATTAGCCCGGGCAGGTACAAGTATATTGAGAAAAGTAGCGAGAGGCTTTTAGTCAGCTTAGGCCGTTCTCTTAGAAAAATATTTAGCGAGTAGCAGCGACAGCTATTGTGCTTGGCTCTATGTAATCGAATGAGGAATTCTAAGATTTATAATTTCCAAGTTTATTAGCATATCCATATAAGTAATTTTCAGATTTCAGATAAAAATCGGGTCGAACTCCAATCACTAGTGATATCATTATTCCACGTACCTATACAGTTGTCCCGAATTAACAAGAAAGAATGACATCTGCCCGCGGTGGAAGTCAAGTTTTAAAGTAATTGATGTAACCGCTAAAGCTAGCTCCCAAACGGTTTCGATTTAATTAACTTTTCCAATAAATTACTTTGATACCTGGCTCACAAGATTAATGATAATCTGGCCTCTCCTACCAGCCAGCGCCAACGCCCGAAATTAAATCTATTGCGTACAATAAAATGGACAAATACATTAATTTCGGGTCTAATTAAAGTGCACTTGTAATTTCATCGTTTGTCTTGTTGGAGGAAGAATCAAATATACTAAAGTTGGAAATTTTATGCGTAAGGTGTTAAATACGTTTTAACAACAAGTGGCTACAGTTAGACGGTTTATGAAGGCTGCCCCTTTTTGTACGCAGCGTGAGCGGATCTCCATGTATTTCACTTTACGTCATCATTGCTTATACAGGGTGAATAAGAAATACACGAGATTATTTTAATCTATTAAGCTTCATAAATTTAAAGTAATGACGAATCTCCTAGCAGTTTGCATTTCATTGTTGGCACATAGTGAAGGATTAATGTTAAGTGTACTGAAATAGGGACTATAATTGTGTTATTGTGGTATGTATTTTATTAGTGTATCGATCGTCATTTAAATAAAAACGGATTTTCTATCAAATGCAGAACTAATATATATTGTACTAATATACGAGGAAGTTGGACGAATCATCAGCGATTACTTGATAGGTCCTCATCTTTTTCATTTATTCAATTTAATAGATGCACTAGTGCTATTTGTGCGGGACGAAACCATTTTGCTTTCTTTTCTTATCGAGAGTAAACGCTACGAAATAGTTTCAAGTTTATAAAAATGTTTCCTTATTTTAAAAAAGGTACGTAGTTACTTCCAAATACTTTGGATCTTTTAAGAAAACCACTGTCATATGTTGTTGTTGTTAGGTAATTAACACATAATCGACCATATGTCGGATTGAACAACTTGAAATGAGACCCTGCGTTACGTTCATTCCTAGTGTTGATTGAGGGACATAGCATTAGGCCACTTTCCGAAGCTATTTTACATCAATTCAGGCTTCCTACGTCGATCTCACTAGAACATTTGCTTGCCATTTATAGATGTTTAGTTTAAGAGTACTCTAAAGGGCCACGCCCTTGGCTAATGTTTAAAATTTCATTTTAAAGTACTTAAATTATTTTCATAGTATACGAATACGGAATGTTGCCGCTACTTAAATTGTATGGTATGTTTAATTCCTAAAATTTAAATTTAATATTTACCTGCATACTTCCGATACTTAGTTAATACGTTTATGTAGGCATAGTCCCATTTCTTTCTTTTACGTCAAGTAGGCATAGTCCCGTTTCTTTCTTTTAAGGTTTTAAGTTCTTTGCTATTCATATTTGTTTTGCGAAAAGAAATCTTGGGTTTGTAGCAATTCATTACATAGAGAAATAAGCAAATAGATGAATAATAAGGAACACACTTACCAATTGTATATCTGGACATATATACAGAAACGAACCACTTAGAAGTTGTGCAAGTTCTTTCACCTTCATTGAGGATCTTCAGTGATGTACGATTTGTTTTATTGATCATTTATACTTAAACTTAAAATATTAATAATTCATCACATTCAGTGACATTTAGGCATACATTTAGGCATACAGTTATCCAGAAGATGTTAAACTTTATAATGCTTTAAATCTTGTAGAATCTATTAAAACAACTACTTTTCCTATATATATGCTAGAAAATACTGAGTTACATATACAATAGAATTCTGAGGTATTTAAAGAGGGAGTAATATAGAAATTGCTTGCTTAGTCAAAACTAAAACCATTTGTTGGAACGTATGTATTAATTGTTATTTTGAAAATTCGAAAAAAATTCCATATTTCACCCTGGAATAATTATATTTATTACCTTTTAATTCTTTGCCATAGACCTAGTTTTCATGAATATTAAATTAACGCTTATCTCCGTCTTTTTTCAGCCGATGTACGACTTGAGCGAGAACGCAAGGATTTTCCGCCTTCCAGAATCTCAGTTACGCCAATTATCCCGAGAACCTTATGAATATTCCGAGAGTCCACGAGCTGATGAGTCGGAATGGGATCAGCTTGTGAAGTTCGCTATGAGAAAGGTATGTTACATCACTTTATCATTAATTGAAACGGCACGTACGTTTAATAGAGTGAGTGAAATAGTAAGATAATTCGTTACTCTGGATTTCCCGATCCGATATATATTAACTAACAGCAGTTTTTTGCTTTTTGGTTCTGAAATTTGTCAATCTATCGAGAAACTATTGTTTGCGATTTTTTTCTTTATCTAATGAGCCACTGGGTTACAAGAAAATGCGCAAATGTAACGGTCGTTATAACAACAGTTCTCAACAGACAAATCCTAGATCCAAAAAGCCAATTGAAAAACGGTTTTAAAAACGCATATAATAAATAAGCAGTAAATAAGCAAAGACTAAGCTAGCAGTATAGGCACAATCACTTTTATTTGCAGACATATCAATTAACATTCTGCTGCTTCTTGTTCAATTCCGGAAATCAGAATTAACACCGATGTAAAATAAATTGACTGAATTGAAATTGAAAGAATTGACTGAAAATAAATTGAATAAATTTTACGCCATTTTTTTGCAAAAGAAATTAGAAACGGTATCTAAATTTCAATAGTTACAATTTAGGGCATCGTCTTTTAGAAAACCCTCAAGCAATATTTATGAAATGAATATATTAGTATTTTATGTCAATATGTTCTCAGTTAAACGGTAATTAGAACAAGCTATTATGTTTTGCACATTCACTGTATTTGGGTCCTTTACAGGAGAATTTAAAAATGTATGTAATAAATACCTGAAAATGTTTTCTAATTTTAGGTGGAGAAATTTTTGAAGACCACGTCATTCGAATTAGCATTCGACGATGAAGTCACGGACCGAGGACGGTATTCTCCGCGATTTATCGACGACATTGTGGGCGAAATTGACATAATTGAGGACAAAAAGGACTCCCTTTTCAGTATGTATAGAATTCCGTTATTTCTTTCTAAATACGCCCTGTCGTTGGTGTATTTTATGTGAAAAGGATACAAAGGATTAACGTTTTATAATATATTTAAGTAAAAAATACGCCGAACGAAAGGGATTATCCAGACATATGAGACCCTTTAAAGGGTCTTTGCTTCTGCATAATTTATTGCGCAAAAGAACAATTGCAATTGGTTATTCGATAAATCAATATTGCTGTTTCCTGCAATCGGGGAATATTCATATTATATTGTTGTCGTAGAGCGGAAACAACTGAAGAAACTTTTCATCCCCCTTCTACTGATACTGAAGGTATTCAAGCTGAAGCTGCTGCTGTTCCTGCCGCTCATTCTCGGCCTCGCTTCTTTCAAAAAACTACTTGGATTCCTCGCCCTCGTCATTCCGGGAGCCATCGCCTTCTTCAATTTTTGCAAACCCATCATCAAACAAAACGGAGGTGCGTACCATTTTTTTCTCAATTATGAACGCCTAATACTAAAGATACTACTGCAACCTATTCAGTATTTTTTCAATGTTCATATTATGCAGTTTTATATAAAATGTAATCAACAGTTATCAAATAATTGACAGCATTCATTTTATTTCTCTCATCCATGCATTAAAAGTGATTCTTTTCGGACGCTTATGAGTGTGAAAAGTGAAACTTTTCGAACAAGTGCGAAAAGTGAAATGTAGTGCGTAAAGTGATTTCAACAATACAAACATTCTGACGGCGACGTCATTTGGTAATTAAACTGTCATTATAAAAATGTCAAATATTGTATTGAATAATTTTCATATACGAATGAGAAAAAAATTATTTAAGGCACTAATTGCAGAACTCACTTCGCTCGATCCGCAAACTTTCATATGCGTGCCTTAAACATCTACTTTTCACACTTATCATAAATATCTAGGTAGTACGCCACACTAGTTCATTATTATGTTTTTATTGCTTAGTTACAAAATACATAATATTACACATTATGTCCACGCGGGCATAAAGTGCACTTTACGGCCCGCGTGGGCTTTACATAAAAAAATAATTATAATAAAATTTGTTTATTTAACAAATCGTTTCGTTAGGTATTAAATTTATTTTTATGATTTCCTCTCAATATTAATTTTGCGGATGATCTTAGATTTCAAACCCTACTTAAAAATAAACATCTACTTAATACCCTTCGCTACATAAATGATATTATTTGTATTTTTCATTTGTTAATCTATTATATGATGCAGGATCTTGTAAAAAAATTCATTGAATTTTAAAAGACACAGGGAATTACCCAGAAACATGTAAAATGATTTAAATCGCTAATTAAAAGTCAGAAGTAGAACAACAACGCGAGTTCTAGGACATCACTGGCACCCCCACCACTGCACCTGGTAATCTCTATGATTGGTGAACAGTAATGATGTGATGGTGAATATAAGACTGCAGAATACAGGCACAATACGCAACTGAAATTTATTTGATGTGATCTGAAGTACCACATTATAGACATAGCTTAGTGATGGCGATGAGGAAAAGTAGGGTTATACCAGTGTGTAAATTTATTTCATGATTTCTTTTCAATATTCATATTGAGGATGCAGTCTTGGATTTCAGACCCTACTTAAAAATAAACATCTACTTAATACCCTCGGTACATAAATAATATTATTTATATTTTTCATTTCTTAATCTATTACATGATGTAGGATCTTGTAAAAAAATTCATACAATTTTAAAAAACACAAGGAAATACCCAAAAACATGTAAAATTATTAAAATCGCTAATTAGAAATCAGAAGTAGAACGACAATGCGAGTTCTAGGGCATCACTGTTTCCCCCACCACTCAACCCGGTAATGTCTATGATTGGTGAGCAGTAATAATGCGGTGGTGATCACACTAGACCATCCATTCGGATGCATGTTGGTGAAAATTGAGAGGTGTGGGATAGATAGAATATGAGACTGCAGAATACAGACACCATACGCAACTAAAATTTATTTGATGAGATCTGAAGCACCTCATTATAGACATAGTTTAGTAGAGCGCGACGAGGAAAAGTAGTAATCAGTGTATAAATTGTAGGAAATATTACCACATATCAAGCGAAAAGCTGAGATGCTTATACATCCGTTTGCATGATCTACAGGTTGTGAAAAATTGCCTAAATCATTTGTATCAATTTTCACATAAAAATGTCACTGTTTTTTTTAGGTAATTTCTACGGTGGCCCTCAATATTCCCCTGCCGGTATAGCATACCAACCCCCTTACAGAGAGCCGCAACATCACCACTACGCTCAGGAATACAGCGATTACCCATCACACGGAGCTGGCGTGCACTTCAGGGACGAAAATTCTGCCCAGAATTTGGCATATAATGGGTGGAATCAATACAGGAGTAATGACAAGGGCATAGAAGCTGAGACCGCTCCGAAGAAATCCATTTTACCGGACTCGTAAATACATTTTACTAGAGGCTAAATAAGCGTTCGGCTTCTAAGTTGTTTTTTATTCATATGTATATATACTTTTGTCTATATAGGTATTTATTGTGTTACAATTTTTATTTATTTTTTATATTTATTATTACTAATTGCGCTTCTTGTTGAATATCTTAGATTTACTTATATATTTTGTAATGTATAGGTATATAAAAATAAAGTTTGTACATAATGTCTTTGATATTCTGAAAGCTATAATATAAATTATCGTCCTTAGAATATAAGCAACTTTCTTTGTAGGGGGCTGAATAGAAAAAATAGTATGGACCACGCGACATAACAAAAACAACTGATGATAATAATTGTAATACTATTTATTTTAAATGAATGAAATGAGATGGTACTTATATGGAAAAATACCCAGCGTTGACATGACGATAAATAGAAAGAAACTAAAATTAATGAATAAAAAAAAACTCAATAAAAAAATAACTTCCTATAGTCATGTTGCTACAACTTTAATTATATCACTATCATGAGAATCTTGGGATTTCCTATCTATTACAAGCAGTTTAATATTTGCTGAAAGTGATCTTGTTGCTACATATAAAGAGTTTTCTAAATTAGTAGTGACAATCCACAATCTGTTTTTTTGCTACGAGAATATAATTTTTGAAAAAATAAATTGCTCACAATGATGAGTACTGCCGAAGACACCTGTCATCAGTTTACATACAAAAACAATTAAATCTGTTTATTTATCTTAGGAAACATACCTTATGTAAAGTCTTGCTCCACGTCCATGTCAAAAGGAGTCTTGACGCAGGAAATCCTCAATTATGTGGTGGTAATATAAATTATGTATTTAATGAGTTCCTGTGTATCTTAAGCCTGAAGGATTATATACGTCAGGGTGTGATTTCTAGCATTATAGATAATATGTCAATAAGCTGTCTACCATGGTTCTAAAAGTTCCATGCCTATTTTCAACCCTTTGGACGGGGTGACACGATTTATTTTATTTATTTATTTATTTATTTATTTATTTATTTGTTTGTTTGTTTGTTTGTTTGTTTGTTTGTTTGTTTGTTTGTTTGTTTGTTTGTTTGTTTGTTTGTTTGTTTGTTTGTTTGTTTGTTTGTTTGTTTGTTTGTTTGTTTGTTTGTTTGTTTGTTTGTTTGTTTGTTTGTTTGTTTGTTTGTTTGTTTGTTTGTTTGTTTGTTTGTTTGTTTGTTTGTTTGTTTGTTTGTTTGTTTGTTTGTTTGTTTGTTTGTTTGTTTGTTTGTTTGTTTGTTTGTTTGTTTGTTTGTTTATTTATTTATTTATTTATTTATTTATTTATTTATTTATTTATTTATTTATTTATTTATTTATTTATTTATTTATTTATTTATTTATTTACTTATATACTTATTTGTTTATTTATTTATTTAACAATACACTACCCCGCAGAAATTCTAATTACTGGGTACGATATATAAGTAGGTATAATAATATACAGATACACTGTACAGATACAATATACATGTAACAAAATGGGAAAGTCCAGGCCTATAATTTGTTCGGGAAGTACGATATCGACCCAAAATTCGTTTGTCTTTTGTTTATTGTTTAGACAATTCTTAGAAGGTCCACCTTAAGTGGGTGATTTATCTTTATTTGTGTTCTCTGCCAAGCTCAAACTTTATTTCAAAACTTAAATAGTGAACACATGTACCTTTTTCAAGTAAGATATCTAAAATCCATTGTCCTATTGCAGGGTCTACTCATAAAGCGGCACGAATCTTAAAGATTCCACCATAAAATAATGAATTGTTATTCCTTGGGTCAGTGGCGGTTCACTTAAGTGTCACTTAATTTATGGTCTCCGGTATGGGCAAAATGGCCAAGCATTACCCCGAAGATAATATTAGAATAATACTGTCATAAAACGTAGGAGCACCTAACTAATTAATGCAGAAAGAGTATCTCAGAAATGTCAAAATGGTATTGTTCTGGAGAATGAAGGGACTAAGCATAAGAAGAGTTTTCTGTGGGGTTTTCTCTTCATATGTATAGAGAACAGACATCCCACAAATATTGTTATTATTCATCCATGTCATGTAAAATATTTAGTTCCTATTTTGCAACCAGATGTCTTTAGCGTACGGGAATAGTTTCCTGAAATTATGTAAGGGGTAAAGTATATCCCGTAGGATTGGTTGAGATTTTATCCCCGGTAAGTGGTATTACTTAAAAGGGATGAAAGGTCATCCTTGGTTCCGCCCAACGAGGGCTAGAGCGACAATCTTAGCCAAAATGATTTATTACTTGTATAAATTATCCATTTACTAATTTTATCAATGGCAGATTGTAAAAACCAGGCTATCCTTTACATCATTTACCTTATTATACAACTTCATATCGTCCGGATATAATAGGCAATTCACGCCAATGTCAACTATAATATCATTAATGAAAATATCAAAAAAATAACACAGACTGCTGACCACAGTACTCAATGTGGTGGCGTCTATTTTCGAGATATGATTTAAAAAATAGCAATACATTTCCTGAGAAACCAATTTTTTTAAATTTTCAACATAAAATCTGTGATCGAGTCTGTCAAATGCCTTAGTGAAATCAGTGTATATGATATCAACTTGCGAATTAGCGTCTATAGCGTCAGATTGGGTAGTACAAAAAAGATTTGTTGAGGTAGATCTTCCCTTGAAAAAGCCGTGTTGGTAGCGTAATTCGATGTTTTACATAAGAAAACGTTGGTTCATACAACAAAATATCAAAACATTTTAAAAAATTGTCGAGAATCGTTATAGATTTGTAATTTTCGATATTATTTTTATCACATTTTTTGTTGGGAATTATTTCAATGAATCAGGAAATACATGTGATTTGAGAGCTAAATTACATAAAAATGTTAGTGGACTTTTGAACACAGTGGCACAATCGTGTAAAATAAAAGCTGGAATTTTATCGGGGCCCATTGTGTACTTCGGTTTAATTTTTTCAAAGCAGTTAAGACTTCTTGCTCTGTACATTCATCTATTTGGAAAATATCATATCATTACTTTCCTCTGCCAAATCGTCCTCGGTTGAACCATTAGGGGTGATATACGAACTTGAAAATATTCTGCATTAATCATTAAGCATTAATCAACTGTTTGTCGCCTACATAATGATATTCTTATAATACATAACAGTCGGTAAATTATTACTAGTTTTCTTACTGCTAATGAACTGCCAAAATTTATTAGGATTTATTTTTATATTTTCTTCTGTCATAACAACTGTTTTTATATTCCACTTCAGTCAGATTTTTGACACATGCTCTATTAAATAGGGGAGTAGTCTTACTATTTACTCCACGCATGCTCTGATATTACATAGACAAATTGGATAGGTGGTTAATTTTATTAGAGGTAGTACCTAGAGAGGAATTATTATCGCTTAGACATGTGAACTAGACATTAATGTCAGTTTTCTGTTTTAAGTTTATACTTAACAGTTAATACAGCATTTTACTACTGTCTTCTGGACAATCTTCCAGATCATGATCTTTAGAACATATAGGACATGATATCTTATTTCTACAAGATTTTTTACTGTGAAAGTAGCCAATATAAGTAACAGCGTGGCACGGAAATTGTATCATAGACTGTACATCCATCCAACCATGTATGCATGTACTTCATAGTTGTTAGACGGAAGTTTTTCCTCAGCTAGCTTTTTAAATCTGGACGCTTCTTCAGAGTAGCTAGGTTGTACCTAGTCCAATTCCTCCTTATTATATATCATTATTATATTATACTGTAATAAAAATGTTCAAAGATAGTTAGGTAAAATATGGAAACAATCAATAATAGTGAATAACAATGAAGCAATAAATTTGATAATAATGCAAAGGACGGTAATAGATAAGATGGGAGCACAGAAAATGGGTGAAAACGAATACAGGATATTAAGAGAAATAGTTGGAAATGAAAATATTGTTATTAATTATTAAGTGTTATTAGCTCCATGAGAATTCGATGGTATATACAAACACATATATACAGAAGAGAAAATAAGACAACACTTTGAAGTATAACTGAATGGACCCGAATATATAATAAATCCAGGACAGACCAAAAAAAAACGGACGGAAGGGACGACTTAAAGATAGACTTAAACAGTAGAGGAAATAAACGTGCCAGCTTGGCGAGCGAAAACCGCGCCGCGTAAGCACCTTGCCGCACGTGTTCGGCGGACACCATTTGTGATTTTCTCATGATCCAGTGATTAATTTCTAACCATGTTTTCTCCGTACAACCAAGGCGATACGGGCGAGTAAAAAACGATGTAGGCCACTCTCTTCAAACGAATATTTTCCGGCTGCACCCTCTTGCACGGTCAAGGCCGCTCGGATCGACCTCTCTGGCCTAGATGCAGATCCCACGGCGGCGGGCGACGAGCGACGACCACCTGAGGGATCACGGAAAGTTATCTTCCGGCTCCCTCGTGCGTGGGTTTCGTGGCATCGAGGTGCGTGACCAGATGCTGTAAACTTATAGTTTGTAAAAAGGGAGTGGTCACTTATTTATTGCTATTGCGGTGCTGCGGGCCGCACTTTTCTATCGAATTTTGTCCACTTTCTTGCAGGAGCAACATGCTCTTCATGGAAACTGGTATCATGAGGTCTACATTTTGTCATATCACTAATTTAATTGCTAATTACAATTGCTTTACATCCACAAATTCTTCTATTCGAAATAAGCAATAAGGTTACATAGAACAGCGAAATTGGGAGGTAAAGTCGCTTAGTTTTCGAGAAAAAAACTCTTGCGGAGAACCAAACTGGACTTGGTGCGATTCATTAATTAGGTGAATGTGTACACGAAACCACGATTTACGACATTTTTTGATGGTCAGGACTTTTTTTATTTCGAAAAAACTAGAAAAAAATATGTTTCTGTGAAACGTGTTTTTTAACGTCTTCACTATCTCTAAACATAATTGTGCTATCGAGCTGATTTTTTTAAATTAAAGTAGACCCAATAGCGCTTCTAAACATGTACAACTCGATACCATATGTTTTTTTAATGTGTTTAAAAAATAACAAACTCAGTCTCGTTTTTTTCGTTAACGTATTTTCGAGCAATCGAGAAAAAATTTTATGCGGCCCAAACCCATATTCTGGCGCGCCCGCGTACACACACTACTTACCGCCTCGACTGCCGAATGTTAACCTTGTAGAGGAGCGAAATTCGTGCCGGGATGCTCATACATGCATAACTTTTTAAAGGTATAACATAAATAGTTAATTAAGTAAAATATTAAAGAATTAATATTACACATAGTTTGTTTTAAAAGTTAATGCAAACGCTCATTCAGTTTTGGAAAAATATAACACAATAATTATTATATTTTAATTAAGTTGGGCTACTACCTATTTTTTCTAGTAATTCTTGTGGCATGCATATTAGCTCACTCATAGTGTATGTACCTATATAGGAACGTTCATAAACTCGCTGCATTATTAAAAATCACCTTTAAACATAAATCACATTATTTAATGTTATATTAAACGTGTAAACACTATAGAATAGAATAGAATAGAATACAAAAAGTTTATTTACAGTAATATAAAAAACACAAGTATAACAAAAGAATGTATATATAAAAGTATTCCACTGCATTATATTGTAAAATACATACAAAAGTACATTTTGAATAAAAGGTCTTATCAAAATATAATACACAATGACAGAGTGTTAAAAATATAAAATATATAGGTATAGTAGATATTGAGCTCCTTAAAAAAATAATATTGTGAAAATCAGTAAGTAAGGAACGTTCAGGTAAGTAGGTAGGTAAGAGTAATACTTTACATCAAATTTGTGTTGTTATAATATACATTATACATGATAAATATACATATACATGGCAAATAAGGTCCTAAGTTAACTCAAATTAACATTTGAAATATGGTATTGAATAATGGTTTTGGGTTGACAGCGTTGTCTATATATATTACTACTACTACTATATTACCACTATACCTATTATATTGGTAGTAACTAAAAACGATCTACACCATCATCACTTTCGGCTATATTAGTTTGTATACAATTATTGCATAATTTGCATTTGCACTCATCACAACATTTAAGTCCTTCTTTTATGCAGGTACATTTTTAATTATCACCATTTTTGTCAGAACAATACAGACTTAAACATTGTATATTTTCGGGAATAGGTTTTTGTGCCGAAAAAATTGGAATCCAATGATCATCAACCACCCGTAGCATCCAACGTCATCAAGCTGCATTTTTGCGATATTACTGCTATACCATATTTGTAGCAGAAGCATACATCAACATACTATTGATCTTAGTACCACCATTATTAAAAATAAATATCATTAATATCGTGGTGATTAATCATAGAAACTACATAATATTATAATAAAAATAATACATAAGTACATAAATTATGTAGATTTGTAAACATTGTTATGATACAAAAAAAATAAGTGGGTATATATTACCTCAAAGAATGTTGATAAAAAGCTTCATCAGTTGGAGGAAGCTCCGAAGACGATTTATTTGATTTTGTGGCCAGTTTTAAAGGCAGCTCATTGAGTGTGATAGTACTAAAATCCTTATTTTTGTACAACAACAGAATATATCCTGTAGCTACTTGCTTGGAGTGCCTCTTGCTGAGATAGTAGCGGCATTATAGGCAATACTTTAAGACTTTCTATGTTCTTTTTCAGAACGTCAAATGTCTTTTACCAATTTTGTAAAAAGTAGTGTCACATCCTGTCAGACGATGTACTGCAAGAAGACATGAAGAAATGATTTTCTCAGATATTTTATATCTCTATCCATTGATATAAAACGCATGTTGGTACTATGACCAAGTTGCACATATAACGTACGTCTGCGGCCGTGAAAAACATGAAATCGTAGCCATATTAATAACTGTAGCGTTATTAAAAATGATTAGGTTATGAAATTTTAAACATATATAGAGAAAAGTACAACCCGTGTCACTGCGTGTGATTTAAAAAAAAAGTAAATAGTTGTTTTTCTACAATTTTTCGAAATTTCAAAGTAAAAAAAATGGAAAACAAAAGACGCTACGACATAGATTATGACTACATACCACCAAAAAAAATTTCGTTTAAATATGTAAATTATAATTATAAGTATTTTTAATTATGTGGCTCTTTTGCCGATTTTATCGTCCAAGGAGCTGGCGACATCTGCGGTGAATTTGCGAGTCCGCTGTATGCGTATTCAGTGTGATTTGTGGCCCCGTTTTACGTGTATTATTATGGACAGCATTTAAATGACAGTATTACATAACACCACATGATTGAATTATTGTTTTATATAGCAGTATTTAATAAAAACATATAAAACTTTTATCATGAAAATAGTTTATTTTTATTTGTTCATATATTTTATTTTTGACTCAGTGAAACAGACAAAGGAACAAAAATCAGTATTATTTCAGATTTTATTTAGAAATTGAAATACAATTAATTATTTTTATAAATTATTTTAAATAAAGTTAGTTTCAATAGTTAGTTAAAGTTAGTTTCTGTCAATACAATCTTGAAGAACTTTCATAGTCATGATAATCATAGTCATGATAATCATAGTCATGGAAATGATATAATATAATATTTTGTTTCATTTATTTTCCTATATTTATGGAGGTATGTAAACACTATTTTCAATGTAGAATCGTGACGCCAATAGGTACTGAAAAAATATAAACAAACTAGACATATTATAAAAATTGGTCTCAGCTATTCCCAAATTTTAGATTGTATAGTTTCGCAACAACACAGCAAGGTGGAATTCATATACTTCTAGCGAATACATAGATATTACACTTATATGATGAGCATTATAAACATTTTAAGTAAGGCATGAAAAACAGATTTTCATATTTTTTATTAGTTTGGCGACTTACCTGTATAATCATCCTCCGATTTAAATTTTTGTTAGGTTTAAAGGTTAGGTTTAAGAATTTTATACAAAACGTGACTTTTGTTGAAAAAAAATTTAAGTAGGATTGGCCATTGCCAGCAGTAGAAATTCCTATTTAGGTTAGAAATATTCTCACAGAAATGAACTTCCCGAACTTATAAAATATACACAGAACCTAATAGGAAGTTATTATTATACATCCAATATACAAATAAATGTTTTGCAAATACTAGATAGATATGGTATAATTTAGATTTGCTGTAATATTTTATTTTTGAAATAATTTCTGTCATTATTAGTTCGCGAAAAAAAAGTATAGCTAGAGATACACAGCCAAAGAACAAAAATTTTTTCTTCGCTGTATTTTTAGCTCGTGCGATTCAAATTTCATGGAAAAATCGTGGCATTTTCTACTTTGTTTTATAATTTACTGATTATGTGTCTTTGATCAATCGGATCTGTGGATTAACCGTATGTATTAAACATGGCATTAGTATAATAATAAAAATTAAATTAAATAATTTAGGAACAATGATGTACCTAAATCAATAAATTCTCACATTGCAATAAAATTTAATTAACATATAATAAATAATGTACCTATATTATGTTGTGTATATACTACACAGCTTAAATAATAAATAAATTATTTAGAAATTATTAAATAATTAAGTAAAATATTTCAGGCATAGCATGTCAAATTTATCAATAAATCGTAATTAATTTGCTCTTTAAAATGCTCTTTCTTCTTTTATAGTCCATGGTTGTTTCACTACTTTCTCTAGTAAACGCAAATAATCGCTCACAATAACTAAATACGCTCCGAATAATTTAATAGATACTATACATGATACTAAGAGTACAAGATATGATCACTTGGGAAACGCGTTTGGAACAAACTTGCGCATGACGTGACTCCGTGACAAAAATGTATGGCGATATATGGAGACGGAAGCTTTTTACATGCTTTTATTATAAAGTTTCGTTATGATTCTACTCGATATAACTATTTTGGACATTGTTTAAGTATACAGGGTGTTTACGAACTTGAGATACATTTTATATTTTAATTTTTCTCGGTTATTCTCGGCACTTTCATTAGGTTTATTTTTTGTAACGCATTTACTTTTAGCATAATATATTAACATGAATTAAAAATAATCTCCCAAGTTATTAAATGCACTGTATAGGTAGGTACAAAAAAGAACAAGACAACCCAACCAACATGATATTCCCGTTCATTAAAGGGCCTGTACCCCGAACACTGGCAAATAGCTGGTGTCGGAGAGCTGGGAGCTGGACTTTGCCGTTAAAGGCACGACACGAACTGGAATCAATGACTATCCACGTCTATAATCCTTGAACTGGAATGGCACTTAGTAGAAGGATTGTTTGTAAAGAACCTGTACATTAATTAGTAATTACGGCATTAGACCTTTACTTTTCTATAACTGCACGGGGCCTTTACAGTTAAAGCAAGTGAAGGGGTAAATACCTTATGTATAAAAATTACTAAAAATAGATATAAATATACATTAGTTTATTTTATATAATTGATTATCAAAACCGTCACAAAATAACTAATAATATTCACATTTCCTTTAAATATACGCGCCAATTTAACTTCGGTTATTTTTTATTTTCTTCCCGTGTCGTGTTGCTGTTCTGATTTTGCAGATGACGGATGTTGTTTGTTTGGTTTTTGGATTTTTTAGTGTTAAATTTATATTGCTGATTAAATTCATACATTAATTATTATTCGTTTTATAGTGCAGTTTTTTTACTATTTAGAGCAGGCATCAATTTAGCATGTACACATAACCGCACGAAAGATAAGTTTTGACATAACCATAACCTAAGTTTTATTTGGCATCTTTAGCCTTTAGCTAAGATTTTCGTTTATAACGTATATATGTCATACTCTTAATTATTTATTAATATAATTATGTCATCCATAATTAAAGAAAAAAGTAGAAGGCAAGGACGTGAAGGTACAGCATTATCTTTCAACTTCCACTTATTTTTGGGCAATTGCAATAATTTTTCTTTAACATGAAAATCATAATCAGAAAAATGCAACATATCCTAGCATTTTTGCACCCATAATTTGCAAATCTCTGCTGCAGTTGGAAACTAAAGTATCGATATGTGCTAGAAGAATTTTTACTTTTTTTATTATTGTTACTGGTACAACCCTTCATTGCACCGTAAACCATTGTTTATCAGAATCACAAATGAACAAAATAATTAAAATAACGTATTTAAACTTATAGAATAATGTATTTAAACTTTAAAATAATGTATTTTAAAGATGTGTCAAATATGAATATTTGAAATTTGTCACGAAATGACGTCAGCAGAGGGAGAGAGATAGGGGATCGCATGCGCGTTAGCATATCTTGTAGTCTTAGTATCATGGATACTATACACGAGGCTCAGTTCAACCCTGAGTAAAATCACCGTAGTGGCGTTGACCAACAGCAGAACACCGAACGGATAATAAACTCCACCTCCCGCTACTGTCATTTCAAAAGAATTTACTCCTGCACCTGTTGTGTGCTTTGCAGACTGAATTCTTAAATCGGGCATAGTGGCATAGAAGTGAATTGTCAAAAGTAATACATCTATATCCACGGATTTAACCAATATTTTTTTACTGAATTTAGATTCGTATAAAATGTGTAAAATTTTGCGAGTATCTGCCTCCTCCTCTTGATTACTATATAAATCATTTAACATTTGTATTAAAGTTTATTTACTCATTAATAAAACCTTTTCGGGGTCCTCAAAACCACCTGCAATGATAACATTTCGTTCTCCTTTATAAATTCAGAACAGTTTTGAATAATGTATTCTGTTACAAACTCCAATAAAGACTTTGCTTTTCCCCGATTTTAGGAAATCTCGGTACTTAGGTACTTTTCTACCATTGACATTGAATTCAGCTATGTTACTTGTTACTACTTGCCATCTTAATGCAGCGTCTTTTTACATATAATACACTCTATATTACAGAAATCACAAGTTATAATAACAACTAGACAAAATTTGAAATAATACGCGATTCGATACAGCCACGGGCCATATGCATCTAAAATGTAACACGTTCCAGTAACAACGTCCCTCTAGCTGCGCTGAATAATTCATGCGCCACAAAAAAAATCGTAGCAAAAAAACCGTTAATTACAGCAGATTTATTTCTTTACTCAAAACTTCCTTAATCTTAGCCTCAAA
The DNA here is from genome assembly GCA_964058915.1 of Tetropium fuscum. NCBI lineage: Eukaryota > Metazoa > Arthropoda > Insecta > Coleoptera > Cerambycidae > Tetropium > Tetropium fuscum. The sequence continues at coordinate 68,295 of CAXKVY010000288.1, read as the reverse complement.
TTATTCGCAGCATGTATGTAAAAATTTCCATATATAAAAATGTTTGTCGCTTATCGAAAATATGAATACACCTGTAAGGAAGTAATAAATTAATTGTTATTTAAATAGAATAATAAACAATATTCAGTAATTATAATAACACTGTTGGAAGCGCTTAATTCTGTACTCGAATTTTTAAAAAAATGAGGCTGATAGCTTACGTAGATCTGAAGATATGACGGCGTAAACGTAAAGAAACACGGTTTTTAAAAATCTGCGATTTTTAACATTTTTTCGATATAAAAAAGTCCTTTACCACAAAAAAAATGTCGTAAACACCAATTCTAACTTCCAAATAACCTACTACAAATAACACATAACTTGTCGTCTGGTTCTACGTAAAAAAAAACTTCATAATTTTCCCTCGATTTTGCTCCACTATAGAGCTTGTTCCGCTATAATGAATTATCGTTACAGTCCATTTTTATGACATCTGCATGTTTGTCAAAGTATTTAAATTAACGCAGGGAAATTAAGATTCAGTATCATCAAAATTAATTCAGTATTCATCATCATAAAATCGAAACTCGCCGCACAACTTGTACCGCTGTCACGTTAACCTCGAAATTATTAAGAGAGATTCTTTAGTAAGTGTCCCACATCATCGAGTTTATCAAGCAGTGATCTGCTTCGATGTCACGTGTGAAATTTGTTGATTTCTTAACAAAGACAATAAAATAAAGGTGCCAGCTGAAAATAGTACCTATTTTCAGTTGACTACATAATTCCAATTTTGTTTTAATTTGTCAATCATGCGAACAAAATCCGTTGAGAGGTCCTTCTACTTGAATTGCAATAAAAAGTGTACTACACTTGACGCGGATCTTGTATGAAAATATTTAGTTAGGCCATTTATTGAACATATGGTGTTCAATTTGGAGAAAGTTAATATATTTCTCTTGGATTTCTTCACATACGTACAGGTAAGTAAGTCACTATACTGGTGTTGATGTAGGCTAATAATACTACGAAGCCTCTTGTTGTTACTTGTACAAGGCAATATCAGAGATGTTATCATAAAAAAAGTAGGTACAATTCTAAACTATTGTTAAAATTCGTTTATGACTAATATGACTATTGGAAAATATAGATTTTTTAATGGTATATTATACACCAGTCTAGAAAAGATTATTACTGTAATTAATTTATAAAAAAAAGTAATTATTCCGAAGCTCATCTCACGTATCCCTGATGTTTCAAAAATCTTTGTAAACGTGATGAAGGTAAGATTGCATAAATACATACAAAAATTAAACTACTCTCACATAGGCAATATTTGGTGTTCAATAAGGTAAATCAAAAAATACAGGGTGTTCCATTTGAAAAAAAAAAGTTTTCGCAGTTTGAAATTAGCTAAATGTGGCAAGGAAAATGTAACACTTGGTATATTATTTTCGATTATATTTTAATTGCAGAACTTAGACCACTCTGTTCTTATGCTGTGCCAAAAATTAAATTTAGATATTACATGTGAAAAAAGTTATAAAGCTCATTCCAGACCTTTCCATCTGTCACTTTTTTCTTATAATGGCAAATATCTCCGAAACCTGAGGGTTTAGCCTAGGGTGCGATACATGTTTTTGACTCAAAAGTTTGCCTTTCCGAATTTCAAAAAATATATACTCCATTTAAAATAAGAAAGATAGTTGCTGTTCAGGAGATATAGAACATTGATAGAACCCTGTACATTCACCGATATTTAAAAAAAAAACGACAAAAAAGGATACCAACAACCTGGCATAACACACATTTTTCTCTGCTAAATAGCAAAGGCGCTACAGAGCAAATACGCACTAAAAACTCACCCTGTATATTATATTCAACACTGGATGAGAAGGATTGGAACGATCAATTAAAAGCATGGTAAAATCATTTTTAATAGGGCAAAAGACTTTTTTCGATTATTTAGAAGTAAAAAAGCCAAAATTTTGTGTTGGAAATTATTTTCCCAAAGAATCGTTTGGATACAAAAATACACCTACTTATATTTTTGGGAAAGATAGTAGTGAAATATGAAATCAATTTCAGCAAATTTGCTATTTCAACAATACAAAAATAATTAAAATGTTTATAACAAAACTAACATTTTTCCAAAAGCACAAATTTAGATTCAAAACACATTGTAGAAACTAAATCAGCTGTCCTATAAAATTAGAAAAAAGTCTAAATCCCGCTGATGAAAAAGCTCAAAATAACCCTTGCATAATGCTACATTACAAGTACAACATTACTTCGCTTCTCCTTAGATTTTGTGGTGCACTGAGAGCATCTTCTGTAACTTTTCACAACTTGTGGTAGATGTTTTCCCACATCTGATAAACGTAAGGCATTTCTGAGGGTGAGAACTTTGCTATTCTTCTTCATAAATATAATAACTTGCCAGAAAGCTTACAAAAAGTTTGCCTAGATGGCATTCTGAATAGATTTACAGGTAACAACTACTCAGAGAGCTAATACTCCCTCCTGTATTGAATTACACCTGCAAATCCGATAAGATAGCCATGGTCATTCACCGATACCTCCACCAGGTGTAGACTAGTTTCGAGCTGTTGGCTCTCATCAATACACCGTAGGTAGATGAATTAATGAATGACCAAAACTATCAAAACAGTCAAGCAGACCAAGCAGTAGAGAGCAAGCGAGGGATAACTTAGTTATCCCTCTAAGTTATCCCTCGCTTGCACTCTAGATGGCATTGATAGTTCAAAATCAACGAAAATGTGTGAACGAATTATTAGTTTATTATCAACATTTTCAACTTATGATTTGTCGTCGAAATAATTTAGTTGACCTAACTGGTGTGAAAATTAGTATTTACATTAGACGCAGGGAAAGAAATGTTACTTTAGAGAATATGAGATAATTTTTCAGATTAGTAGCAAAAAATAAATGTATAATAAATGTAAATCATATTAAGAGTGAATTTGAAAATATAGACATAAATTACAGACGTTCATCGACCTGCTAAATGCAAAATGTTATATTTCCTATGAATTTTAAAGTGCTTGTAAAAAAATTGCTTTCAACGACGGTTATAACTACTAGAGGGACCAACAAGTACACCTGTGGCCTGAACCTACGTAGGTGCAGCTTTAAAAAAGTTGACACATTTGTAAATAATAGCAGGATTTATTTAGAGATAATGTAGGACGGTGGTGGAATATGGATTTATTATTATGAATGTTGGCGGTGTCTGGTATCCTTTTTTTTGCTCACAACTGTACGGCTTTCATCATAGACCAGTGGCGGTTCCTGTATAAGGCCGCTTGGCCGCGCGCCCCTCCTAAGAATTTTCAATATCACACAATTTAAATGTTTATTTAAATATTTATTATTACTGTATTTGTATTACTATTTATTTTATTATTATTATTTATATATATAAATAGTTAAAATTTCTAAATTTCAAAAAACCCTCGCTCATCTTGTCTATCCCAATTGCATCATTCCGGCGCTCGGCGCTGAAAAACTGCGGCCTCCATTAGCACAGTATACATTCCTGTCGAACGTTCCCAATAATATCCGATTCCATAAGAGCAATTGGGGGGCAGCTTATGTGCGACGTGCGGCTTCGACCGCTGACCTGACGCGCCGTTTCCAGTTCATTTCGCGTTTTGAAAGAGTGCGTTTGTGTGGCTTTTATAATTCGTGTAATAGTGATACTTAATAATGAATTCCGTAAATAATATCATTCAAATCAATTTTGATAGGCTGCCATTAGCCGATAAACTTAAAATTAAAGAACTGAGGAGGCCGTTGCCTGATATAAAGTTGTCACAAACTTTTACGCGTCGGTTTATAAAAAAACCAATTGGATATATATGGGTGTGAAATAACAAATTTGTTGTATTGTTTTCCGTGCTTGCTTTTCTATAAAGCCTACACTAGAATGGACCCCACTGGGCAAGAAAAAGTGTTAATGATTTACACCAACTTCCTGAAAAAATGAGGAAACATGAATCGTCGCATGACCACATCAATTCTTGTACTGCCTTTGCTTTGCTCGGTAAGGTTAATATTATGTCTCAGTTAAGCTCTGCATACAGGGATAGTATTATTTCGCATAATAATAAGGCCGAGAAGTCGGCATGCACAAAATGCAAAAGTACGCGTGTTTTTCAATAATCTGTCGGCCATACCTGTTTTTTTTAAACTCATCTCATCGTTGTGATGTTTTGCAAGAGATAATAAGATATAATAATAATAATATAAGAATAATAAGATTACCAAGGGCGGTGATAACAGAATTTATATTTTGGTTAAAATTCCTCCATAAAATTTTGCCCAAATGTTGACATATTGTATAATCAATTGCAATCAAAAAATAAACAGCGTATAGTTGCAAAAAGACCTACTAATTTTCGAGCAAAAAGACCTACTAACATTGTTGAATCAGGATATCCAACATCTAAAAGAAGGCGAATGGATGATAATTTTCGTAGTGTTATTGCCAAAGCGCACCACAGAGCATATGTAAACAGATTCTCAGAGGCCTGGAAATAAGTCACTGTTTTGCCTGAAAAATATTATAAGGCAAAATATAGTAAGGAAAAATCTTCGCTTTTAATTTTTGCAGAAAAAAATATTTCTCCAATGTATAGAAGGAAACTGGCTGCATTATCGAATTCAGCGCACCACAGAGCATATGTAGACAGATTCTCAGAGGTCTGGAAATAAGTCACTGTTTTGCCTGAAAAATATTATAAGGCTATAATACAATTACTGTGATACATAAGTCTGTGATACAATTACAGTACGAATGAAGGAACGCTTTTCTTACCAGGGTCATTTACAAGCGACTGATCTTTTTAACAAAGATAAATATTCAGTTTTCAAAAAATTATCCTCTAACTGTTTTAAACGATGTATGTTCATTTTATCCGATGTTGAGCAAATCAAGATTAGACTGAATTGGAGGTAATTAACTCAAGAGAAGATATAAAAGAAATTATTGGAGCAATGAATCTTCTTTTATTTATTATGGAGAATAACCTTAGTGAAACATTTATCGAAACATATTAAAAAATATGACAACTTCAATAAAAATAGCCGAAGCAGAACGCACTTTTTCGATGCTTAAACACGTAAAAACATTTTTGCGAAATAGCATGCTTAATGACAGACTAAATGCTATGATGTCCATAAATCGAAATTTAGTGCACAAAATAAACAATTTTGATGATAAAGTGATGGAGAAATTAATTTCCATGAAGGACCGCAGAGCGGATGTTACTTTTAAAAAATGACTTACCTACCCATTTTGTGTAGTTTAATCTGTGTAAATATGTTCTCTTTTTCCTACTTATAAACAGTGTAACAGTGACTAATTACTTAGTACCTACTTAGTGAAGTGATTCTTTTGACATTATATATACTATTCCGCTGGTCCAGCTCTCGTTTTTGCAAACTTGGATTTTAAGGTAGGTGGATTTTTGTTTGAAACGATCATTTTTTTTGTTTTGAAATTTCAAATCGGCAAATTTCCTCTGGGAAACCCCCATTTTAACGAGTTATTTTCTACTTTTTATCTAAGGCGTTTGACCTTGACATGTGCAAAAATTTCCGCTTGCGCCGCTATATATTTTTATATCGCTGGCCTAACCCATCCCCCTAAACTCAAACTCCACGACACGCTACTGTCATAGACACTAGATTGTATGTGGGTACACTTTAAATCTGTTTGAATGTAATCTTGAACCGTGACATACCAATGCCTCTGACCTTATTTCCATGCCAACTGTACAAACGTATACCTATCAAAGGTCAATACCAAAACAGTCGTTAGAAGAATGCTCACGAATTACTGGTATTATTTATTGTACCTAATCTAGGAAAATGCGCGATTTATTTAACAGAAGATAAAACAAATTCAAACTGGGACGAAAATACATCACACCACTCTTAATTTCGTATGCATTCATTGATCTAGCCCAGCTATTCAAAATGTTGGCGGCAGTTGGTTGATATATAATTTTGGTTAAAAGCAGCATATGGTCAAGGTTTGTTTACACTGCTTGAAGAGTAAAATGTATTAACTCCAACACCGGATATTATTTAAATAAGCCATGTTAATAAATTCCTCGACGTGCTAGATATGCATGGAATCTCGTTGCACTATGAAAATCAAGTGTAAACGAGCTATGACCCAAATGCTTACTTTTTAATTTAATTAAACTGTTCATATTTTACATATCTAGCATTAAATTTACAACGCTTGAGAATATAATTATTATTTGCCGCAATTTCTCTCGCTGTACCTGTTTAAAAGCAAACGTCAGTCAAAACATACGTTTTAAATTATAGTATAGTAATTTCCGCTGGTAATAGCCCGAAAACGAGACCATTTCGCTCAATTGCAGGCTGGTTTATATGCCTATACATATACATGTATGCTATGTGATTCATTCACTACCGGGGATTAGCTAATACCCAACTTGGTAATATGTTTACCGATGTACAAAAAAGAGGCAATTAAATATTGAATTTGACAGAATACGAGAGAGGAATTCTATAACATTTAATTTACTTTTAATTACACGTTATAATATAATACATTAATGGGACGATTTCTAGTGATACCTACCTGTATTACAGCTGTACTCAAACTATAGTCACATCCCCTTTTTTATTTAAATAAAGCGATTCGTTTAGGGTGTAAGGAATCTTCTTCGCCGCCTGTGCTCCACGATCTTCATTAAACCATAGATTAAGTGAATAGATAATCAATCGTAATGCACTTAATTCTCGCTCTAACTGATAAACGACATATACACAAACGGTATTGAAACTGAGGGTTCTAATGAGAAGTCTAGATGGAGCTGTAAAACAGTTTTAAATGGTCTCTAGTTTTGTCGTTCTTTCATTCATAAGTTATGCTCCACCTTGATATATACAGGGTGTCACAGAATAACTATTCCTAATTTTCAGAAATGATAGAGGATACTTAAATAAACATTTTTTATTAATAAACTAGTGTGCGGAAATTTCTCGGTGTCAAGGAAAACTAGAAACTTTTGTTAAAAACAATCTCGTTTTGGCGTAGGTTAGTAGTAAGTTCGTAAATTTTGAGTTACCATACTGATTCTTAAATTGTATATGTTAATACAAACACTTCTGCTTTGCAATATAATTTGCAAATTATAGATTTTTCCTTTGTGCGTTCCGTTTGCTTGTCTTTTGGACAATTCACTTCATATTTTATAATTAATAAAATCAAACATGTTTATGTAGCTTCTGCGTTATCATTATTCACATTTTAAGGTTTAGAATTAACAGTCTATAATTATATGGCAATCGAATTGAACCTCCCCTACCGGATTATAGTCATGCTCTACAGTGAACCTTCCTTTTAAAAAAATGTTCTAAGAACTGGCGCCCTTAGGAAGGAAGCATTAGGGAAGAAATAACGTAACTATCCTGCTCTATTATCAGGTATTTCTTTACTATGCGATCACTGGTATCACTTTTAGACCCCTCTTTCTGACTTACTTCCCAACGATTTGAGTTTCTGGTCCCATTTAGGAGCGAGAAAATATAACATAAGCACTGAGTATCTATTCACTTAATCTATGATTAAACGAACCTGTCACTAAGAATGTCCGTTCTCATTAGACCGTAAACTGATTTCGGCCGGTTTACGTCTGTGAGTAACCTGAATTGATCCTGCAATTCTGAAAGGGTCGGCCCGGGGTGGATATCAATGGGCTAGTAGTGCGTATGACAGAAAACGTCTAGTGTCCTCTGTTCCTTCATCGAATGCGTCACATCCTTCGTACAAATACTATCGTTTTATTCAGGACACGGTGCGGTGGTGACTTATACAGAAAGTATATCGAAAAACAGCATTTGTTTGATTGAAAATATCGATGTAATACATTGGGAACTTCGTTTGGGGGATTATTGACTGGAATAATAAATGTTGAAACGTTGTTGAAGCATATAGAGGCTGCAGATTTCAGATTGACTTGTTTGTCGACTGTTTACGTTTAGTAGATATATGTGTTTGATTTTTGTTATCAATTCGTATAAGTTCACGTCAAAATTATAAGTATTAGGTATTAGGCCAGTCAAATAGTATAAGAAGGACGACCGCTTGAAATTAATAGGGTAATCCTGAATTTAAATATTCCATGTATCCTTTCTTATGTATTTTAGTCACGATTATAATCGTTAATCACTCATTGAATAAAACTATATTTAACTGAAATTCGTAGGCGTATTCAAAAATCAAGTGTCTTTTCTTGATTATACGTCATTCATAATTGAGTGATCATAATTCATAATTACCTGGAATTTATCGACATCTTAAAATGCGATACATTTTGTCCTGATTATGATTAATAGAATCCATTATCCAATGATTCAAAAGAATCGTATAGGCCAGCTGAAATTAATAGACGCGCTTTAAATCTATAATAAGGAGATAATAATGAAACTAGGAGGATCAAACAATTCTCATTTAGATGTCATGCTTTATAAACTGTGAACCTCAAATTCTCAAACAGTGAACCGTCAGATTCTGCACTCTTACTGCCTTTTACAATTTGACCTTCTTGTAAATTAACTTCCTCTTCTTTCTCTGCTTACCAAAGTCATCTACAGACTGGGAACGCTACCCGGTCTCCACTTGTCACGTCGTAGTTTCGACAAAAACACTTAACACGCAGTTATTTCTGCTTTAAAACTTTTCCCTCTGATATTCCACTTATGTCTCGCTATTTTAATTAATTTACTTTAAGTTTACCTATTAAATTTTACAATATTATGTAAAAATGATTAGCGGAGCTGTTCACTCTTTGAACGCAATGGCTGAACTCCCTGCATTGTTATCTGTAAACACGGATATGCTGTATATAAAAACAGCTGCATTTCCTGGTTGCGCACTTCTTTCTTTGTTAATATTATATAATCTGTCCAATCAGATTCATGGCTATTATTATATTTATTTGATTTTACGTTTAACTTCTACAATTTGAACTATATATGATTTAATTTTGAATTCTAAGCTTTATACAATCATCACAATCGATATATATTAATTACTAATTTAATATTAATTACTGTATCTAACTACGTTATATATATATATATATATATATATATATATATATATATATATATATATATATATATATATATATATATATATATATATATATATATATATATTATATATATATATATATATATATATATATATATATATATATATATATATATATATATATATATATATATATATATATATATATTTATATATATATATATATATATATATATATATATATATATATATATATATATATATATATATATATATATATATATATATATATATATATATATATATATATATATATATATTAATACCTAACGGCAGATCATTTCAGGGGATCGATGGCATTCCACACCAAGCTACTTTATATTATTACATTATTTAAAATGTGACACGTATGCCGTGCTGAATATAAATTCAATAACAATATCCCAGATTTATTTCTAGTTGACATGAAGCGTGTTATTCTGTTAACAGTTGCCATTAAATTTCCTTTGGGAAAATCCCACAGAGCATAATATAATAACAATATTATGCTTCAGATTGGTATAATTTCGAATTAATATTTATTTTAACTCTAATAGAGTTGGATATGGCTTTCAGCATGTAGCCGGAAACGGTACTCTCACTAATAACTCACGTGTATTGTGCTGTTTCTCACAATTCAATCAACACAAACAACAGAGTATGCAATTAGGCTAATGTCGTTATAAATATTATAATCATAGGCATTTATATTATATTGAAAATAATGGAAAGCTTTATGATACGTAAAATTAATAAACATAGCTTTATTTATCCAGGTGGTAATTTGCTGGCTACGCGCTGTTGGAATTATTGGAAATGTATCATTAAAACCGTGAATGAACGTCTTCTCGTAATTTGTGTTAAATATAAAAGCATGAAAAACTAATATATATAATATATATAATATACCTATTAGATTAGATACTAATTATATGAGGAAAGTTATAGCTTTTAATTACAAATTGTACACTTTGTATATTTCTTAGAAATATAAATGCCAAACGGAAAACAGCTCGTAACTGTTGATGAAAGGAGAAGGTTATGCATCGTTGCAAAAATAACTTTTTCACGTAGAGGTAACATTGCGTCATAGTTCATAGACTCTTTTTTTTATAAATCTTGAATTAACGAAAGTAAGAGCTTTATTGCCCCATCCATCAAGATCGTCGTATTTTTTATTCAAGGATTTACAAGAAATTGTTGCACTGGATTCGGGTCTGATATGATACGATGTGGGTGTTTATAATTCTAACACGTTGAATAAATAAACGTCCCAGTACTTGTGACAACTGATTCATTTAGAGAAGATTTACTTATTCATTTAGAAGATTTATTTAAGGTAAATTTACCATGTCTCCTATGTCAAGTTTCATATTTTCCATAAATATTTGTCCTCTTTTATTGCATAAATAAGTTGCATTTATTACGTTACACTTTTAAAAGTTGTGGTAACATGTTTATATATAGTACGTTCGCGGATGTGGTCTACAATAAGTGAAATAGGTAAAAATTTTAAATTGTCGAGAAAATGTTATTGTTTATAAAAGTTTTTACTTGTCCAAAAATTAGTAATGCCGTCGACAAAAATCATCTTTTTTATACCGGGTGGTCACAAATTACAAAATGTCAAAAAATGTTTAGTTTTCAGGAAAAGACTATTATTTATAAAAGTTTTTGCTTGCCTAAAGTAATGTCAACAAAAACTATGTTTATTATACGGGGTGGTCAAAAATTACAAAAAGGAAATGTTATTATTGATAAAAGTTTTTAATTGCCCAAAAAATAGTAATGACGTCGACAAAAATCATATTTTTTATACGGGGTAATAAAGCACAACTGCGTTTTATTTTTATTCAATTCACTTGAATAATTTTTACCAGTTGTGTCTGGTATTTTCAATACGCCTGTGATACTTGCGTAAGATGCAAGATCTGTGAATTTTTTATATAATAAACCATTCCATAGCAAATCATGTTCGTTTTATATTATTTTACTTATATGCTGTTTATTTTCAACACCCTCCAATGGTTGCAAAGATTGCGAGATCTGTGAATTTTTTGTTAAAGGATTTATAAGAAACTGTAGAGCAGAGGTAGCTAGCTCTTTTTGTAACAAGGATTGTTTCCGTAAAAATCTCACGGTTTATTAATCCACTTTCTATCGCCGGCTTTTCAGATCGCTCGAAAATATAAGAAAAACTTTCACGGTTTCTGTACATAGAAGAAGATCCGTTCTCGTTTTATTCTGCCTGGACACCGAAAGCGGCGTTCAGTTTTAATTTATGTGAATTACATTTACACGGTTAATTATTGTTTAATAGAAAGTATCATTCGTTTGAACCGAGGCTGCGTTTCATTAAAGAAAATGTTTTCCTAATTTCAACATCCTGAGGGCGCATTGTAAAGTTCGTATGATTCACAACTGTGACGTTCGCTTGGGTTCTGGAACTTCTGGATTTTAATCAGCCCATCAAATTGACCGTTTTGATTTTAATTTATAGCGTTGCATGGAGTTTAATTAATCAAAATCCAAACCTTTACAAATTAATAAATAGTTCCCAAGAGATCGCAAGGTTGCTTTGTAAATAAACATTGATTTATTTCATTACCAACTTTCCCCGTCAATTTTGGTATAGATCACGAATGTAATGCATAACCAAACATCGGCGTCGGAATTGTTTAAATTACGCAAACCATTTTCATGTAAAGGAAAGTAAATCTCTACTTACTAAGTGTAAGTGACAAAATCGTGAAGATAAATATTGAAACAATGTGCACTTAAACGCGGAATTGGTGGCTGCGCCCATAATACCGTAATGAGAATTCTTAACTGCAGACAGAGAACAATTTGTACCACTTTCTCCTTCAATTGGCATTTTGTGTAAATCAATGCACGAATTATCGAAAATCGTACGGTGCCAGAAAAAATTAACGCTACTACAATCGTGGGTGTTCCCATTACCAAAGGCAAGCCTGCATATATATGATTATCATTTACTACATTTACAAACCAATGATATTGAAGTAGACTAATTGCTCAAACTCAAACTGTCAGAATCACAAATGGCATCCACAAAATGTTGATCAATAACTAATTCTTTATTTACAGTAATTGTATTATTATTATTTTAAAAAATATTTCGGTTATATTTTTGCATTCATAACAAATGTATGCCTAAAAGTCATAATTACTTTTATAAAAGCTATTTCGCGAATGTTTGCTTTGAGTAAATAAAAAGTTTTAAACATATTCAACTACCCAGATTCTTTCAGTAACGTTATATTATTATCTATTAGGTAGATATAAATAAGGGAGCACCTACCATTCTTGAATGTCTTATTTCTTTGTGCTTGTATTCGGAATCTTCCCTAAAAGTCTTGAGTGGGGCGTTACCCATGATCTTCCCACGGTCTGAACATTTTACTATATTTAAAGAACACTTATGAAACACAGTTTAATTAAATGCACTTTTACACACCAAACTCAAAAAATTCACAAAAAACTGTTTCCAAATAGAATCAAATTAATCACAATATACGCCAAATAATCAAAATGTCCGCCACAATATACCTAATCACTTTAAAATATATTAATAAATACCTATACCGGAAATACCAAATTTATGCACTATAATTAATCACAATATCCCCCAATTAATCATAATGTCCGCTAAGCGCTAATACCTATACCAAAAATACCGTTATGTTCAATAAAAAGTCCCAACTCTAGTAATATTGCTCACATATGCATCTCTAATGGTTTCAAGAGCAATACAAACATCAACCAGCAACTATGAATTTGGTTGGTTAATGTCTATTTATATTAATGTCAAAGTTATTTATTGGCGCAAAAATCTAAAACTCACATAATCGTAATAGTCGTAAAATTTATGTAATATAACATCCAGATAAACTAAGTGTATTTAGAAAGAAAATTGCGTTAGCGTCACGTGAAAATGGGGCCTCGAGAGCTGTAATCTAGAAGCAGATAAAAGAGAGACATGACGGCTGTATTGTGAATATTGAAATTATATTACGAAAGGTAAATGTGATTATTGTCGATAGCTTAGAAGTGAAATTTAAACTGTGTGTATGATAAATTATGGCATTTAAAGGTAAATCTAATTAATTTATAAAAATAGCATTGATGTGATTGGCCAGAGTTGTCAACAAAGATAAAACAAGAAGCTGGATAACAGGAGGAAATGCATTTGTTTAACCGGAAAGAAGTTCGGTAGAGACGCCTAATAATGCAGGGAGTTTAACAGTGATGGCGTGGTAATCAATAGCTAGCTGTTTTTTATGTGAGCTAAAATTCATAAAATTTAATGTTTAAAAGTAGTTTGAGGTTTTTAAAATAGTGCTATGGTGTGCAGAATCCCACTGGGAAATTCTTAAGCACTTTTTAAAAACAAATTTAAGTGAATTCGGTAAAAAATCCACGACTTTCAAGTGTAACGTCTTCAGTCAGCGTTAAAGAAAATTCTACGAGTGTGGCAAGCTGATTTATATAAATAAGAGAAGATTCAAATACGAGAAAGTGAGTAGAAATTCTGGATATATTAAGTTCCGTAGGGGTCAAAATCCAATAAGAAGGTATAACAATCGTATCAAATATAGCAGTTTTCCAGATCGGAATAGTTCCGGTAGATGTCCGCAGGTGTACTAAAGAAGTTGGCCATAGTGTAAAAAACAAAGCAGCGTTCCGGCTAGATGGCAGCAGGCGTGATTCCATAGATCACAGTAAACAAAGCCAGTGTTTGTTAAGTGCTTATAAAAAATTGTGTTGTGATTCATGTTGAAGGATTCACTAGAGGACATAGTAAGGTAATGACTATGTAAGATAATTTTAATTTTAAGGCTAAATTGTTTCTGTAGGCTTAGGCCCATATCTATAGCATAAGGTACGTAGATTTTGGCGTAGGTTAATCTTAAGTTGATCGGAGCATTTCTATTTATTTTATTATCTATGTTGATAATCACACTTCCTGCTGCAATTTGATTTGCAGATATAAATTTTTCTTTGCTGTGTTGTTTAGCTTAAATTAATTGTCCTAGTGACAATACAATGCTTTCATATTTAATAATAAATACTTCTCTGTGTATTCAGGTTATGTTTTATTTCTCACATATCAAATCTTCCATAGTTATAAATATTACCACGTTTTACAAGATTATTATATCCATTTTCCATTCCATATAATTTCAATGGTCAAGCACAACAGTCTTTAAAAATTGAGAACCTAATTGAACCTCCTCTAACGGACCATAGAGAACTCATGCTCAGCAGTGAACTTCCATACCTACCAGAATTAAATGTTCAAAGAACTGGCGCCCAGGTAAGAGGCAATAGGGTAGATACAGTGTAAGTATATTGCAAACTTATCAGGTGTCTCTCCGTTGTGCATTCACTGCATGTTTTCAATCATTTTGTCCACAATAATAATACTTTAAAATCAATACAAATTTGTTGAGCAAATAAATTCTTACATAAAATATATATATTACAAATTTTAAAAACCCAAAGTGGACATTAATCAACATAATCTCGGATATTACAATATTGTCGCCCAAACGTGGGATATAAATAAATAGTATTCTATAGATTATTACAATATATATATATATATATATATATATATATATATATATATATATATATATATATATATATATATATATATATATATATATATATATATATATAAATTTGTTGAGCAAATAAATTATTACATAAAATATATATATTACAAATTTTAACAACCCAAAGTGGACATTAATCAACATAATCTCGGATATTACAATATTGTCGCCCAAACGTGGGATATAAATAAATAGTATTCTATAGATTATTACAATATATATATATATATATATATATATATATATATATATATATATATATATATATATATATATATATATATATATATATATATATATATATATATATATATATATATATATATATATATATTAATATATATTTATATATATATATATATATATATATATATATATATATATATATATATATATATATATATATATATATATATATATATATTATAATGTATATATATATATATAAATATATATTATATATATATATATATATATATATATATAATATATATATATATATATATATATGCCACTTCCGGTTATACCGGAAGTCGATAACAAGTTCCTTATTTTAAATGGCACGTTATATTTTTTATGCCAGATTCGAATTCTACTCGTTATTTTAAGGTAACTTTCAATACTATTCCCTATCCCTAAAACAAAAATTTTTTGAGATATTTCGATTTTAATAAAATCTTATGCGAAAACAATCCGTACATTAGAAATTAATAACATTCGCTATGGTAACTGTCAAGAACCAATTTTTGTTCCACATACTAAAAAGACATGGAGCTTATGTATGTATAAACTACAAATGCTCCAAAATACACAGGATGTCCCATAACTGATCTCAAACTTTGACTACTTCGACCTTCAATAAGTGTCTTATTTTAAATGGTACATACTGTATTTTATAAACCAATTCGCTTCCTTTTTTGATTACCTTTCGACCCATATATAGTTTGCTATAGCTAAATTGGACGGTTCTTGAGTTATTTAGAGATATTTAAAAATATTGTTGAACTAAAATTAACATCGAGTTCAGTGTGCCATGGAAAACAATTATAGTTCAAAATTATAAAGTTCACATTCAAGTTGAAAACTTTAATAAAATATAGAAAATTATTACTGATCAGGAAATTAGCAAACCTGTTAAAAATTAATTACCTATAATATCCTGGAAGAATATTACAATATGAGTGACAAAAGAGAAACACATCTTCAAACATATTGTCTAGTATGTCTGATACTTCTCGTGTAGAGTGAGCAGGAGCTCCGTCGTGTTGATACCAACAACTTCCAAATTCTAATAGTGGTAAATTATCCAGAAAACCGGAAAAGTTAAGGTTCCATCATAAATATGGTAATAAAACATATCGTCTTTTAATAGGCAAAACACATTAAAACTAAATTTGTCCTGGAATCCGCTTTCTCTTATAGCGTGAAGGTTTTGATTTGCCCAAATATGACAGTTATGTCTATTAAATATTCCTTCAAGAGAAAACTTCGACTCGTCAGTCCAGATAATTTTTTTTAAGAAAAAGTCATCTTCTTGAATGTGAGTTAATATCATTTCACAAAATTGAACTCTATCACCAGCATCTTCTGGATGCAGGGCTTGCACTTTAGTAAACTTATAATTATGCATTTTGTGCTTCCATTCTTTCTATAGAGGAATAAGAAATACCTATGTCATACACCGCAGTGTAAATAGAAGCTCGTGGATATGCTTCGAAATAAGCCAGGACAGTTATTTCGTTATTTTCATTTCCAGTGACTGGGCTAGGATTGATTTTGGTTGCTTTAAAAGTACCAAATTCTAGGAAATTATTGTAAATTGTTCTTTACGTTCATTGGTGGCAGATTAGAATTTAATTCGTTAAACCTTCTGCGCGTTCTGCTAATAATTCTGTTACATTCTCCATGGATAAAAAATAAGTTGAAATAATCTGCATTGGAGTAATGATTTTGCATATTAACTGACCACTAACAACAATAATACTTTGACACTTACAGAATCATTTAGAATGACGAACATAATTTTTTGTTTTCCATGGCACACTGCACTCGATGTTAATTTTAGTTCAACAATAAATATCTCTTAAATCTTAAATATCTCTAAATAACTCAAGAACCGTCCAATTTAGCTGTAGCAAACTACATATGGGTCGAAAGGTAATCAAAAAAGGAAGCGAATTGGATTATAAAATATAGTATGTCCCATTTAAAATAAGACACTTATTGAAGATCGAAGTAGTCAAAGTTTGACATCAGTTATTGGACACCCTGTGTATTTTGGAGCATTTGTAGTTTATACATACATAAGCTCCATATCTTTTTAGTATGTGGAACAAAAAATGGTTCTTGAAAGTTACCATAGCGAAAGTTATTAATTTCTAATATACGGGTTGTTTTCGCATAAGATTTTATTAAAATCGAAATATCTCAAAAACTATTTGTTTTAGGGATAGAGAATAGTATTGAAAGTTACCTTAAAACAACGAGTAGAATTCGGGTCTGGCATAAAAAATATAGCATGCCATTTAAAATAAGGAAGTTGTTGTCGACTTCCGGTATAACCGGAAGTGGCACATACACGGCAATATTTTCATTGAATAGAACATCCCTGAAAACCCCTGTGTACAAATTTTCAGTCCTAAAATATATGTGGTTTCCCAGAAACGTCTAATAGGCCACCGTGATGTATATATATATATATATATATATATATATATATATATATATATATATATATATATATATATATATATATATATATATATATATATATATATATATATATATATATATATATATATATATATATATATATATATCTTATATATATATATATATATATATATATATATATATATATATATATATATATATATATATATATATATATATATATATATATATATATAATATATATATATATATATATATATATATATATATATATATATATATATATATATATATATATATATATATATATATATATATAACCGAGGAAATTGCAAAAAACTAAAAAATTGCACCTTTGGGGGTGGTTTTTGAGGGTCCCCAGGCCTTCATGCGAGTTTAATCAGCAATTATGGATTTTTACCAGGCACATAAGTAGCAAGTGTATTTTTTTTAATAAGATTCTGTTATGTATGTGTATTTTTATGTTATGGTAAATAAATACAACCCCCAATAAGTATAATTTAAGTAAATAATGAAAAAATGCCCACAACTTTGTTTAAATACATTGCAATAATATCTTGATATTATTATATAAATAATATTAAGATAATATGGACGCATTTACAAAGGAAAGGAAATTTTCTAAAGCTTGGTAATACTAAAATATATATAAATAAATACCTAAAATGAAAAATACTCACTTTATATTATTTAACTATTCACTAAGTATATAACAAAATCGTTTTTCAGGGACGAAATTATTTACATCGTGCCTAATTCGCTACCTACGGATCTGTCTCTGATCCAACCGAAATTTTTCCTGTCAGAAATTCCTCAAATACTACATACAATCCGTAAAATTTCACTGTCAACAAATCCTCGGCGTATCCTTATTCTACTATTACAGAAGACCAAATAAACAGCCATCACGCACCTCCTTCCGCGGTTTCATTGAGCAGATAGATACGCCATAACCCTAATTCACGGACTGAACTGGTCCATATGACACACTTGCAATACTACTTCTGCTGATCATATAAAAAGTTCCTCTTCCCAGGCCTTCGCATTCGATTTGCAACTTCGGTCATGAGCCATCTTTAACACATACGCAAACAAAATATTTTTTTCGAAAACCGTACCGTAAATTCAGTGAAAATGGACTCTAAAGTGATTTGTGCAGTGATCGCAGTTTGTTTTGTTGCGTTAGCAGTCGCAGGACCTGTGGTAGATGATAACAAAGGGCATATCAACTCGGTAAGATTCACGTATTTGTCGCTTTTTGAATAATTTATATTCCTTGCAGCGTAGCGTCCGCGTTTAGTGTAGCGGACTTTATATAAATCATATTTATAGTTATACATGTAGAAAAACGTCAGAAACACTTTGCCCAGGCAGAATTTGAAAAATATATCCAAATATTACCTTGTAATGCCACACCAGTTACTGCAGTTATGGTTTACGAATCGTAAATATGAAGTACAGTCAAAAATAAATTGGTAAATTATAAAACTTCATTTTATGGGGCGCTATTAAATTCTGCTTCAGAAACTTCCAAAGCGATCAGTTTAAAAAAATAATGAATAGGATAATAAAACACTTCAGTCGTAAAGTGACGATATAAATGCCATAATTTCAATAGAACTAAATGAAATGATTATCACAAAAACTACAGCTAAAACAAAATATAACCCAATGTATTAGAAGTAGTTGGTTTTGATATTTATCAGGCAAATTTAAAAAGTCCAAAAACCGTTTTAAATGCAATTACTTGTGTGTTTTAAAATTATTGGCTTTAAAATATTTACAATGATGTTTTCATTATTTAATTTTTTTAATAATTTATAATTTTAATCTGTGTGTCTACACGTCCGCCGCGGCGGTCATTTTATATTAGGTACGCGTATTTTATTATCCTGTACATCGTGCGGCCCTATGACAAAAGTAGGTAGGTATGGTGTTTTAGGGGGAAAAGACGAGGGCAAAGAAACGAGGGAGAAATAGCAGAAGCTGTGGGTTTCCAACTCGAAACCTACAGCACACTAAGTATACGCTTTACCGCTAGGCTATCAACGCCCTGGTAAACCTGTGATGACCGAAATATATTAATTGTAAAATTAAATACGAGCGATTTAATCTACCTAGTAGTTGGAAAAGATCATCGGGGCTTATTTCATTTAGAATATAGTAATTAGAATGTAGTAAATAGTAATGTTTTCATAACGGAATTTAGTAAAAATAGTAATACTGAATGGCTGAAGGCATAACATATCAGCAGAAAAAGAGGGAAAAAATGGAAACAATATAATATCAACAATTCTTTCTAGGTTCACTCCAACGAACAGACCATTGAAGAGTCCTTACTGAAGAAACTGAACACGAAATGCGCTGAACACGACGTCAGCTCCTGCATGATGCTCAAACTGGTGACGTATTTCAACAGGCTCATGAAGAAGTCAAACATCGAGATGGGAGACGTCGAAATCACCCAAACATCCACCGAAACAGTCAACTTCAATACTGGACGTAGCCTGAATGACATTGAAAAGATGTCTGAAGAGGAACAGTTGAGCAATGTGTTGGTTGACAAAGCATACGACTTCATTAGGACGAGGTCTTTGAAATGGAAGGTAATATTCTTTAAATGCTGAATTTCTAACCATTATTTCTATCTGCTATTTTATTCGTTGTGAATTGCCCAATTATCTATTGCCCATTAAACATTCAATTATTGTCGAATTGGCATGAGATTTCCAGACACAAGGGAACTTAATTTTTGAACATTCAAATAGCAAGAAGCAATTGAAGGAACCGGAAAATGCACATGGCAAGAAAGTGAAGACGCAAGAAGCTTAAGAAGCGGACGCACGGAAACCTCAGAGTTTGGCAACTGGAAATGATGCGAGTTTTAGATAATCTGAAGAATATGAAACTAAAGAGTCTGAATATATAAGAGGATATAAGAAGTTAGGATATCGAAAGACATCTCAGGGAGAAAGAACACTGGAGGAACGTAACTGACATCTAAGGGGGAAAGAACAATTCGAAAGAACACTGGAGGAAAGTAACTGTGTTGGAAGCGCTGAGAGCTGAAGTAACTGTAAAACGATTTTTACAATTTCGCTAGCTTCTATAAATTATGTTAGATAAGAAACTGAATATGAGGAAGAAAACCTAAACCGGAAATTTATTAACTAACAATACACTTACTGAAAAACAAAACAACTAAATAAACAAAAAGCGTTTGCAGAGTTTGAGAAGGGAGAAAGAACTTGAGACAGAATATACGTACAGTTTCATCATCTAACTACACGGACTAAAAACATGGTTGAACAAATGCAAGTGATAGACGAGAGAAGTAAGGAAATAAAAGTACTTAAAAACTGTGTGGGAAAACAAAAGAACTACGAACTTAGGAAATTGAGGCAACCGACGTAGGCGATAAGAAAATGGAGATGCGGAAGATTTCGTAAAAAATGAGTAAACTGAAATAATTGCACAAACAAAATCCACAGAAACATTTAGATGAATAAACTGAACACATGCTGGTGAATTGCAAATGTGAAAATGAATTTCCTGAGAAAAGAAAATTTGAGACATCTGTAAGCATTGAAAATAACGAGCTGAACTATTGAAGAACTTAAAGATTTGAAATTAAAAACCATCTAAAATCGAAGTGCAGTTTGTTCTGATCAGTTTGTTTTTCGATTTTGGATTGTTTTTAATTTATCAATTCTTCTTTATTTTTTACTTAATTTTGTATCGTTTCAAAATCTGAAATCAATTTGATCATTTCATTGTATCAGACTTTCCCAAGTATCAGAATTTGAAGTACTGCCTATTTTTAACGAATCTCACACGCATCACTCGCCTAACAATGCGTGTCCCAAATACCAGAAGTCACTTTCTATTTTTTAATGCGCTCATATTCAAATGGGCCTCTTGGACCCGGTAATCTCAAACTCGATATATCAACCAGTTCCCTCGAGACCGTGACCCCTTTTCCCGCAAGACCCAGCGGCGGCTTTCTTTCACAGGTGTATGGAATAAAATTACCATAAATTGAGACAGTGATCCGTGAAAGAGTATAAACATATCTTAATCCAAGGAATGTTCCACCGGCTCTAGGTCAAGGGGTACGAGCACCATGAACATGAACTTGTCCCACTTTCCTCCGGTTTTCTACACTAAGGAATCATTATGCTTGTTGCAACAGTATATTTACTACACAATACAGGAAGCATTTTTTGGATACGCGTGGGTGTTGTCCACAATTAATTTGATAGACAAAAGAGATCCACAATTAATTTGATAGACAACTATTACCATAGTGTACCGTACCATTTAAACTACATTAAAAAAGGATACCAAAGCACAGTACTCGAGCTCTTATACAAACAAATAAACAACGTGCGGTGGCAAATGAAATTTCTAACCCACTTCCCATCACTTAAAACGCCCTCGTTCCAAAGAAAATGCATTATCCGGTTATCCTCTAGACGAAAACCGCGTAAGCGGATGCTTTCAATCTGGATTTCCTTTTAAATGCAACCTCAATTAAGGCAACACATGAGATTCCAATGTACTGTAAAGTATTACAAGCTAGGAGATATGTCTATATTTGTGGTAATTTATGTGCTGACTTCTAGGTTACAGAAATTAATTACTCTTTCTCTTGCCACACAATGTACCTAAGGTTTCACATACTTTTTATGCGTGAACACATAATTAAATTAACCGCTAATTAAAAAAACTGTTACTCGTTCACTATGCGAGTTCGCATTATGTTCAAGCTCCCGCGTTATGCTGATGATACTCACAGTTGGTCGATAAAATTAATACAACGGAATTGAAAACAGATAATGATGTAAAACACGATACTAAAATCTTAGAAGGTTCCGTTCAGTCGATTTTACAAAAAATGAGGAGGTTCTCAATTTGACGGTATGTTTTTTTTTTCGTATGTCTGTTACCTCAGAACTCCGTCATTTATAAATCAATTTTAAAAATTCTTTTTTTCTTATAAAGGGGGTATTATCGAGTGGGTTCCACTTTAGTTTTATTGGCATTGGACCTTGGATTCCGAAGATATACCGGGGAATGCCAGATATACTAGAAAAATTGATTTTGTGTTTCATTGGAAAGACGCAATTAATCTGAGATGGTCTTTCGATGTTTCACTGTTTAATACTTTGTTCCTACACGCGCGCATTTTAAAAGTCTCTTTTTACGCCTTTGGCTAGTCTCTTTTAAAATTGCCCTGGATGTATATTTTCTAGTTTGAGATAGGCGTTCTTCCCTTTCTTCGCTCTCCTCATTTAAACGGCGCCGCGTCAAATAGGCATCGCGTTTGGTAGACCTATCCATATTCGTATTTGATAAACAAGTTACATACAGAACGCAATATTTACTGAAAAGCAAGAATAAAAATATTTTTAACAAAAAAAAACAAAACAGAGTTATTTTTGGAGTCGGTGCCAGCCAAGATTAACGACAGCACAATTACAAATAAACCTAAATTCAAACTTCTAATCGAATACAATTAGGTATCCAATTATTCCAAATCAGAAACATTCCATGGACAGTCAAGTGTTTGTACTGTTTAAACAATTAGAAAATATTTCTTTTCAATAGAAAGAACACTACTTGTGACAATTTACTTTATAAATAATTAATTTTTGAATAAAAAAGTAATTATTTAATCATTCAGACGCAGAAATACATTATAATATAAACATATATATTGTATGTATTTCCAACTGACAGTAAAAGTTGACAACTGATTAAAAGACGATAAAATATGAAAACCTCCTTCCTAATCGTGCTTTGGTATCACGTTTCAAGCCAAGAAATATAACTGTGTTTATGGCAAACCTTACGTAGTAAGCAGAACAAGAAGTCGAAAAAAAATCAAATGTTTTTTATTGTTTAAACAATATAAATACTTGACCGAATATTCCTAATTTTGAAAAAATGGATATGGACATATATGGACATATATGGACATAGGTATCCGACATTTAAAAAAAATCGTTAAAATCGGATCTGTTTTGGAGGGTTTAGAAAAATAGTCGTCGAGTAATTTATATATTTTATGGTCCGTGTGCAACAATTCTTTTTTTATTTTTTTTAAATATAATTATTGCTAGAAATTCTTACAGCGATTAAAGTACTAGACATTTAATATCACACATTTCTTTGCTTTCTGTACCAATATCTCAGAGTGACAAATAAAATTATTTTTCCAGGTGGTAGATGGTACTGATGTAGTGGTGTCCGGTAACACCGACAAAGAAGGCAACGTCAACTTCGGTGTATCCCTTCGCCCGAGCGCTACCGGCATCGACGAGGCCCGTAAGAAGAAAGGAAATGAAGGTGGAATGCAGGCCATCATAGCAGCTGCGGTCATGAAAGTTGCCCTACTGAAAGCTCTGGCTTTCAAAGCATTAGTCTTTCTCGTAGGAAAAGCTCTGCTAGTCAGCAAGGTAAGAACGTTATTACATACTCAGACACAAGTTTCATAAAACAAAGCTTTGCTTTTAACAAGAAATTAAAATCCCCTTCGATACCATATGCAAAATATTTTTTAAATCTTTTTTATGGTTTAAATAATTTTTTCGATTTAAATCTTTTGATCTTAAATCTTTTTACGGAAAATTGTTTTTGATTTGAGATTTAAATCATTACGGAAACTATCTTTGATTTTGCACCTGAAAATATGATTTAAATCTTTTAAAAAGATGTTTTTAAAAGAATAGGATAATATTTAAATCGTTTTGAAGTGATTTATTTTAGAGACCATTTAAATACTATTAAAATGATTTAAATACTTTCGAAAGGATTTAAATCTTCCGATGATTTAAATCTTTTTTTGAATGATTTAAATTTTTTAGACGATCTAATTAAAAAAATGCTACAAATTGAATCAACACTTCTAAAATAATGTCTTAACGTGTGTGTGTAAATCTATTATACAGACACTGACGATGTCGTGTTTTTTAAGTTCTTACGCAAAAAATACATATTTTAATTTAATAATAAATAATATAAATAATAAACGGTATCAGTAATAATAATAATTGGAGGAATGATGAGAGCTCAGAGCAAGATCATCAGACTAATCAATGTTTTATTAAATTAAAATCCTTTACAAACGTTTTGTCATTCAACGATTTAAATCATTTCACAAAACAATTTAAATCACTAGATCATTTAAATCATTAGCGAAGATTTAAATCATTACATTCCTTAAATCTTTGTCAGTGATTCAAATCAACAAAAAAGGATTTAAATTATTTAAATACGTTAAAAGTATCTTAAATACTTTCTAAAAAGATTTAAATCACAAAAAATATTTAAATCTCATAATGATTTATTATCTAAATACTTTCTTATTGACAAAAGAATCTTTGATTTAAATCATTTGTACAAATGAAATGCATCTCGGATCTTTGATTTAAATCGTTTTTAAACGATTTGTGAGGGCTCTGTGTTCGTTCAATTACGAAACTCTAACACAGGGAATAAACGGAAGATACCGAAAATAGTTTCATGAAATTGAAACAACAGAAGAAACATGACACTGGCGAAAGAGTAGAAACTATGAAACTGTAGCTAGAAGGATCCTAGCTAGAAGGATCAAAGTACAAGGAATCGAACTGCGAAATCTGTCAAAATACAAAAACCAAGAATTGTTGAAGTAAACAAATTAAATAATACTAACATCTGACATATTATATCCAAAAATTTATATTAAAAACAAAGTGCAATTAAATTTAAATTTTAAATTAAAATTTAATTGTATTTTTTCATTTTCTTTCCACAATCTGTTAGCTACATGCAAGGCATTTAAAATAGGGTTACTTAAATGTGGATTAAAGTTTTTGTTACCGCCCTCGAGAACAGGCTATCTACCTGAGCTTTCAGAAAGAAAATTCGATAAAAACTCCATGTAACCCTCAACGCACCGTCTCATAACGTATAATTTTAAAAATACCACGTTTGCGATTTAATAACAGTATAAATACACAAATTCCCTTAATATTAAAAAATATATTATGAAACATATTAAAAGAAAATTGCGAGATACACTTTATTAAAATCCATGCGAGGCCAACGCTTTCATTATCGATTTAGTATATTATTAATATTAATACTGCCAACCTGTTCTTGTTTTATATTAATACTATAGTTGAGAAAATACAGTAATGAGCTTTATTTCCGATTTTTTGAGCATAAGACGGATCTTACTGACGGAACTTTGTGTACTAAATTGATCCATTACTTTAGACAAAATTTATTTTTCCATGTAAAAATACGCATTTTAGAAGTGCATCTCGAAGAGATAAATAAAAAATTTACAACTCATTAAATATTGATAGAAATAAGTCCAGTTTTGCTACTCAAGGATTTTAGGGCTCGTGTCAGCGACGACACGAGTATCTCGACGACAATGGTCTCTGAGGTACCTGGTGCCCAGGGTGGACAGTATGAACGCCATCTCCTGGAATTATGTTGAGTATTACATCCTTTTTATCTGGATTCAGTCGCGCAAAAAAAACCCAAGTAAGTAACGAGTTTCGACTTTATGGTAGGAACTCCGCTAATACTCTAGGAGACGCCATTCATACTGTCCGACCTGGGCACCAGTTACCTCAGAAACCGTTGCCTTCATATGTTCAGCGACCCCAAAAACCCCCCGAGTAGCAAAACTGGACTCATTTCCATCAATATTTATCGAGTTGTAATTTTTTTCCGTATTTATGCTCAAAAAATCGGAAGTTAAGCAGTTTCTAGTGCTTTATTTCCCCAACTACCAGTTATTATGAAGTCAGCCCCGTCCTTGATCTTCTTCCTCTTCCATTATTTCAATGCTATGTCTTGTTGTAGCTGGCCTTGGTGCTAGCCGCTGTCATTGGGTTGAAGAAGCTCTTCCATCAAGAGAAGCACGTCACTTACGAAGTGGTGGCGCACCCTCACCACGAGCACCATGACGTGCACCACGTCGAACACGGACACTCCGGCGGCGGATACGACGCCCACGGCGGCGGTTGGGGTAGGAACTTCGACGGCCAGGAGGCCCAGAACTTGGCCTATAACGCCCACATTCCCGCTAACTAAGGCACGAGCGGCGACTTAGACACCATATTGGTGTGCTGGGTTGTAATGCAGTTTATTTATTTTCTGTTACTGTAATTTATTTTTTCTTAAGTGTTATTTTTTTTTAATAAAAGAACTAATTGTTATAATTCGATTTGGTTTTACTAGCTTGTGCCCTATGGTTAGATTTTTGTCTTGGTTAATAGGTCCGGCAAGTCTAATTTTTTATATGTTGTTCGAGATGATAAAAACTCCAAGTTTCCGTCATGCCCACCCCTCAGCTCCATTGGTGAGCGGGAAAAGTTGTAGAAAGTAAAAGTTGTAGAAAACAAAGGTTTCTACAACGACAGAAAATTGATTGAGGATAATTTATTATTGCAGTGTGCGAGCAATCGAGCAAAAATAATCCTTACAAAGTTTGGAGGTTTTCTACGTGAATTTAATTCTAATATCCTCTTCGACTAATGAAGTGGAGCGCGTTAAACATGGCGGAATGAGTCAAAATGTTGCCGTTATCGTAGGTAATATTTTTTTTTGTTATAATATTTTATAGGTATTGAGATATATAAGACCGCAAAGGCCATTTTTTCGGTTTTTCCACGATAACATTTGACTCGACCAAAAGTAATTATCGTCCTTTTACATACACGGTCCGAAACTTACTACAAGTCGATCAGTAAAGGCCCCATAAAATTATACCAAAATATTGGGTTGAAACAATTCGCATCTGCCGCCAACGGTCTATACATACATACATACATTTTCATACGGTCTATACATACATACATACAGCATTTCCGGGGTCAACATGAAACAAATACATACATACAGCATTTTCTCGTAAAGGAGTGGGGGTTACCCCCACTTAAAAAATAAAAAAAAATGAACAAAATAAAAAATAAAACCAATAAAACCAGACAAAAAAAAAGCATGAAACAAACTTAAAAAAAAAATAATAATACCCAAAAAAAAAGAGGCATGTAATAGAAATAATAATAAACTAACACAAAAGACCCATAAAACTAACGTAGCACATAAATATTTTGTAATCCAACGCTTTTACAGCCCCGCTTTTATGTAAATACTAACCCCATCCCCATCCCCCCGCCCAAGGTCGAGGGAGAAAAGACATAAAACCCGATAGCCTAGAACACCGCAGCAACAAAAATACAATCACCCGGCGAAAGTATTTCCAAAAAGAAATAGATGCCAAGCTAAAATTAGCATATACATGTACGATTTGAAAGGTAAGCAAATTCTCTACAACTTTGATTATGGGAACTTTGACGCTACAACCAAGCTTCCATGGCTTTTTCCGCTCCAAAATGGCGTGATATTGAAAATTTTGCCAGTCACGATTTTGCCCTTTCTTCAGCACTCCATAGCTCCGTCGCCACTGGTTGTACAAAAAAAAGGTACGAGATCACTATTGTAGGGAATTTATCGTCTACAACTTTTACGGGAAACGTTTTGCGCTAAAAAGCACAACAATGGGGTTAAAGCCCAGAAACTGGAAAAAGTGCCGATTTTTGTGGGTTATTTCCCCCTCCTCGAGGGGGATGGGGATGACAAAAACTTGGAACTGTTACCTTCTAACCATCTCGAACAACATATAAAAAACCAGACTTGCCGGAGTATTAAACGACGTGTTAAATATGGAGGTTTACCGTCTTTGGCAATAAGAATATGGCGCTTGTATATTATCCAGTCTATACCGGATATCACTAAATTCAGTAAGAATACATTTTCGACTTCACAATCCCCAAATGCCAAATTTAGATAAAATAAATCACAAAATTCGTCCGTGAATTTCTATTTGTAATTTTCGATTTTTAATACAATTTTAATTAAATATTCAATAAAAAACCTCAATATCGAATTTGACTTAAATCGAGTTATATAATGGTATATATTATTCATTATATTGTAATGAATATCGTAAGCCATTTTTAACAAACTTCAAAAAAGAAGTAGGTTCTCAATTCGATTGTATGTTTTTGTATGTTTTTTACACGATAATTCCCCCAATTATGAATTTATTTCGAGGATTCTTTTTTTGTACAAAAGGGGGTATTTTCAAATGGGTCCCATTTTAGTTTTGTTAATATTGGACCTTGGATTCCGAAGATATACCCGGAAAATTGCCAGATATCTGGTATATCTGGTGATTTTGGTGATATCTCGTGATATACCACCACCTATATACCACAAATATATACCATACACTATTTATCTTGATTTTTTGGAAAACTATCTGCCACAATTATTGGTACTATTTAAACGCAGTTAGGGACCACTTAAATAATACCTACCCTCAGCAATAGATTGGAAGGAATGGACTCATTGAATGACCTGCTAGATCCCCAGATCTTACGAAAATTGATTTATTTTAATTTTTAACAACAATTTCCTTTATATATATACCCATACGTGAAATAAATTGTTTATAGAGACACACCAACAACAGTACAAAATATGAGGAAAGAATAACTGCCTTTAGTTCTATCACACCGGCAGTTTTAGGAACAGTGGGAACCTCATTTCAAAAGCGATTAGAGATTTGCGTCAATTTGGCAACATGTGTCAAAATTGGCAACATTGGGAACATTTATTATATTTTTTTCTAACGAGTTATTTGAAGAAATCTCTTTTTTTAAGTTTATTTTTGAATTTTGTAATTATTACTCAATAAAACAATTAGCAATAGGGAAAGACACAAAAGTGTTCGTTTTTCATTTCTACATTCTACCATTTCAAAAAATTGAGTTTTTCTTAAAGCCCATAATTGTGACAGTAGTGATTTTTTAATATCCATCTGTAGATTGCATTATTTCAACAAAAAATTCTTTACGTCCAAGTGGTTGGGAGATAGTCAATAATAATAGAGGAGTGAAAGGAGACTAGGATGTCCGACGCACTATTGCCTCACCCTGTATAACATTACTTTATATTTATACCTAGCATTAGCAGGTGTAATTTGAAGTGCACGCTTTTGAAATAGGCACCTTAGAAATCCATATCTGTAACTGCGCTAAAAAAACCCTGTGTACTTCCATTAAAAAGTCTTAAAAAATATCTACGAACTCACCAGATATAAGGTGCTTGCTCCCGTGTCTCCTCACTTTGCACGTGCTCCTCTCATCCTCCTCCTCCTCATTTGAACTGATTTAT
Source organism: Tetropium fuscum (assembly GCA_964058915.1). Lineage (NCBI taxonomy): Eukaryota > Metazoa > Arthropoda > Insecta > Coleoptera > Cerambycidae > Tetropium > Tetropium fuscum. The sequence goes on along the minus strand of CAXKVY010000288.1, from coordinate 38,592 downwards.
CCTCTCGCCCTCTAGGAGTGGGATGATTTAATTTTATCTTAATTAAATTTTGACCATTCTGCTCCTGATTAATTGTCTGAGAGAATGGATTAAGACGATTAAATTAAAGTAATTTGGTACAAGCAAAGCGCTCCAATTTGGTTACTGATACCCCAATCTTCGACAGTTTGAAAATAAAAAGCTAACGGATATATTAGATAACAAATCGAGTTTCGTCTCCCATCTCATTCCGCCCGACATCTCTAATGTTTATCGTTCAGTGTCGACCCACTAGACGCTGCTAATTATTTATCAACAGCGAATGAAAACATAATTTGTTCAATAAATATTTATTATCAATAAAACCTAAAAATATGTATATCGCATCGCTTCAATTACGCTAATAATAGGTCAAGTTTAGTTAAATAAGATCGTTATCAGATCCACCGTAGTGCTTTATCGTCAGCACCAGCGGTTTGGATTTCCGGCTGCTGGTGTGCTTGCGTCTCCTCGCTGAAGGAGCGACCTGTTGGACACCGGCAAGTGCCAGAGTGCCGTTGCTTCCAGGCTCTACCGTAGCGTAACTCAGGGCAGTTTCGGCAGCGGCGGCGCTGGGTCCGTAACCGCTGTAGGGGTAACCTCCGTAGCTAGCGCTGAGGTCGCCACCTGCACCTAAGGAAAAAGAGTTACATAGAAACTGTTTTCATGAAAGACGGCAATGGCGACATTAAGACAGACTTTACATAAAGATGTGTAAAGCGCAATTAAAATGTGTATTTGTATATGCAGAAAATGAGCCGCATCTTCAGACCAATTCATACAAAATGTCGGTTTTCCAAGTAGGTTCTGGTGTCCTGAATAACTCCCCGAAGTGGGAGTGTAAGGATAAAAATCATTCTCGGAAACTAATTTTTGGAGATATCTCGATTTAATTTTTGTCAGAGACCCCTCTGACAAAAATACATTAAACCAAGAAAGCTATGGAAATGATCTATTCTGTCATATTTTCGTATACGCAATAATTTTCGTGAAAAATTCTAGTTTTCATAATAAAAATCAAAAAAATTGTGACAGTTTTTATTACAAGGAGGGTTAAAATATAAAAAAACTCTGGTTGGCTGTTGATACGGTCGTAAATTTTACGTAGAAGAATTTGTCGGACATACTAGACATACATACTTTAAACTAGACATGACGGTTACTTCCCATTTAGCTCTATATCCGGCGATCCCCATCTAATTATCTCCTCGGCCGCGTGCATCGTGACGTAAGCGCGGGTACAATTAAAGCGGGAAAAGATCTGACACATGATTAAATGGTATTTTATAACTGTGACAGTTGACAAGCTTAGTTTTTCTGATTTTCGGGGTATTGTTCTAGTTTGTGTATTTCTTATTGGATGACTTTTAAATGTGTGAGTTTAAGTTTAGTTATGTTGCTCGTTCCCAAAATCGTCTGATCATTTTTTGGTCAAAATAAGTTATGGTTACTGAACAAAAGTGTTATACTAAAATGCATCTATTTGAAATAATAAACTGTGTGAAAAGCCAGAGACAGAATGTCAAATTAGCTGCACAATTACTTTCAAACTCTGATTCTACGGGGCTTCTCCGTTATAAATCTGGTGGTGATCAGAAACTTGCTGAAAATTAGGTAATTTTATACAAGATGTGAACTACTGGTTTGATATTTTTAATAGCTATACTGCAAGAGGCAATGTTCCTACAAAACATGTTTATGGGCTTGACATAGTTAATCAGTTGGATCACATCGATAAAATGATCAACACGGCAACAAATATGAGAGCTGTGGGTAAAAATGCATTACAAATTTTTCAAAAAGGAATCTTAATGTCAATGAAGTCACTTAAAAATTTATTCACTAATTTAAAGGCCGATTTGGGTATTACCTATGTATGTACTCATAGATTGAATCAGGACAGCTTGGAAAATTTATTTTTGCAAATCAGAAGTAGAGGTGGCCCTGATGAACATCCTATCCCTTTATCGGCTATTTATAGAATCAGAATGATAATGCTAGGTAAAGATCCTGGCGTTTTTGACAGCAGGGTGAATAGGTACCAAAGAAAAGGTTATAGATGAATATATTGTGCCTCAAGTGCTGGAAAAAGCAAATATTAAAATGCCAGAGGAAATACCACCAACAAATAAATCTAATAGTAGCTCGTCCTTCTCATCAACATCTTCAGATATATCCTCAACGAACACATTTTCGCATAACTTCAGCTCTACGTCAGAGTAAATAACAAACGATCCTTTAGAGTATATTGCAGGATATCTAGCAAATAAATATAAGAAGACATTTTTCACCTCATTTAGGTGAAACCACTTACAAAATAGAACAGGATCACAATTATAATATCCCGTCCAAGGTTCAACTTATGGCGGTCTGAGAAAACCTAATCAACATTGGCTTAGAAAAATACAAAAGTGTAACACATTTTTTACTGTACATCATGGGGAAGCTATAAGAAAAATACCAAGGGTTTCTAAGGATTTGGCAAAGAAAATATTTAAGAGGGACCATGAGTTACCCCTTGACATTCTTAAAGATTTTTGTAAATTACGAACAATAATTCGTATGAATTATATAACCTTAAAAGCTAAACTGATGTCTAACACTAAAAGATATCAGCGGAAAATTCAGATTTTGGCAGAAAGAAAAATAAAAAATTGAAGAAAATAATCAATTAAGAAAAAAAGTATTCCTTAATTGATTATTCTCCATACTCCAAACCATTGACTAACCATTACGTTAGCCAATATCCAAACAAACAATTTTTGTGGTCCATGTTTAAAATTACTGTAGGTAGTAAATACTTCAGTTATTTTTATACTATATTTGTTGTTGCTTGTTTGTGTCAGAATATCTTTTCACAAATACTAGTCATGTTGGAACTATAAAAGATACAAGCTTTACTTCCATCGCAAAGATTATTAAGCCCGCTTAACGGACCGGCTTATTAGACCCAATCTTTGAAATTGCTCGTGCAGTTATACTGACGAATTAAGGAAAAATATTTTGTGTACCTGTTGAGTTTTTATCTGTAAGCTATTTGTATTTGACTGCTTTTTTAAATATTCAGTTGATTCAATTAAAATATATATTAATTTCAGAGCACAGAAAAAAATTACACAATATCCTCAAAGGACAGTGAGATAACCAAAATTCAAAAAATTATGCATAGCTAAGATATGAGGCTATATGATGACCTTACACTGAAATATACAGGGTGACTCGTTTACTTCGTGTACATCAAAAAAATTGATAGAAAAATCATAGCTTTCCTTTCAACCTTTCAAAGATACATACATCCGTTCAAAAGTTATAACTCATCAAAGTGGACCATTCATTTCCAATGTGTAAGATGAATGTTTGGTGGCAATTTCTGTGAATTTTTCAAGGAGAAATACAAAATATATATTCGAGAACGTAAAACTCAACAACCATCGGACCCGAGTGACTTATACAAGCCAGATCTATTATGTGGCATACCATTGACCACAGATTTGTCTACAGATTTCCGTTTGCCATTGGCTACAGATTTCCGTTAAGCAGGAATTAGAGAAAATGCTTTCCCTAAATATATCTGTCACAGTCTAGTTTTTTGCAAGGAATTCTAACTGAAGATCACTAGTCCTATAAACCTACTAGAATTAAGTCTTTGTATTAAATATTAAACGTATATTCTTAACATAATTTACCACCCCATGCCAACGATTGCCAATATTTTTTAACACTATAATAAATGTCTCGCTCTCAGAGGAAATTCCCGTGCTCCGCGTGTAATATAAATGAGTAAATATGCGGTATATATGGCGCACAGGCCTAATTTTGTAAGTTTGTAATATTTCCCGATCGGCTTCTAACTAATCGCGCCGACTGATATTTCTCAAATATTGATGCAATCTCGTTCTCTAGCCCCGGATATAATTTCGATTTAAATCCACCTCTTCCAGCCTTCAGTCAAACCCTCTATAATCCTTCAATTAATCCAAGTAATCCATATTTAATATTAATTACTTTGCGGTAAGAGGATTATAGAGGGCGTGTACGCATTTTTTATCTGCAGTGAAGTTACTATGCTTTCGACCCGATGCGATGCCGAGTATATGTAATTAAATATTAAGGGTTACCCATTAAAATTTACATTTTCGTTTAGACGAATTCACAAAAAATGCCACTACGCCATTAATCAAGTGCAGAAATAATTGGTTTTCCTCTCACCTGAATTCGAATATTCAGTGTAGACCGGAAGCGCTTCCGACGCTGCATATTGCTCCACTTCCATATGAGATGGATGGTGCTCTTCCCTTTGCATCAGTTTGCCTATTAGGAATATAATTGAGAATACCAATGCGATTTTAGCAAGGATTAATGCTTTCACAATAATCATTTTTACGCCAGACAACATCATGGTGATTAGCCCTGCACCCGCCGCTCCCACCATGAAGGGCACCATTTTATCGTCCATTTTCTTTCCTCGACCTGAAACGGATAGATAGCATTGTAGGTATATATTTCACCAGACAGATTATTGCCTATATAATCTGGTCACTTCCCGGTCGAAATTTTGTCTGTTGGAACAAAGCGTTTCATGTTAATAATAGATTTCTTTTTGTACTGTTGGAACATATGATAATGGTCTTCCATCCAGCTTTTTATGTCCCAAACACTAATTTTTTTTATTTAAAATATTTATTTTTTCACCTTATTTTAACTTAATATCGCAAAAGCACCCTAATTTTCAATTGAAAATTCTCGTGTCAGAATATCTGCATTTTTAAAAAAATCGGTGGGCTTTTTGTTCGTTAAAATCTCTACTTTTTGATGATGTAAAAAAATATTCGTACTATGGTAAATATTCTCAGAAAATGCAAAACAACGAAAAAAAAAGATTTTTTTTAATCATTATGTACAATTTTGAGCTATTTATTAAAATTTACACTTTAATTACTCGAAAAATGTAAGATTCCATGTTACATTGATAAGATGCGTCAAAGTTGTAGAATCTTCCTTAAATTATATGCGTAGATGCGTCAAATTTGGCCAATATTTTTTATAAAAAAGATGCAAAGAAAGAAGACATCGAAAAACATGGATTCCAGTTAATCAAATCTATTTATAAATGCAAAAATGATAATATAACACTGAATCAATTAAGATGTCGAAAATATCAATTGGCAAAAATTAAATCATCTCTCATATTGGCAATAGATTAAATCATCTCTCAATTGGCATCCACCCACAGAAGGCGCAGCAGAACAACATTTTTACAGGGCATATTATCAGCTTCAAAGTTGGCTGGGTAACGAACTGACAGTAACAGATTGGGGCTGGAAGCAACATCAACGTGGCATTACGCCCAAATTTACAGAAAAATAATAAATTCCGGAAACATTGCTCAAAACTATTTGCTGCAGCTGTGAAACTGGATGGAACAGTTTAATATGTGGCTGCCGAAAACATGGTTTAAAATGCACAAATTTATGCTCAAATTGTCATGGTTCTGAAAAATGCTCCAATGTGGAAGAAAAAAACCTACGAGGAGGTTAATAATTCAGATAAAATTGTGGATGAAGAACCAATACAGGCTGGAAATAATATTGGAGACCGAGACGGTGATGGTCTTCAAGATTTCGAAGATGTACTAAAATCGGGAAGGATTGTCGAATCTAACGATCAAGAAATGCCATCAAAGAGACAAAAACTATAATGTATAAGTGATTAGAATAAGGTATTTATAAATAACAAGATTAATGTATTCAAAAATACTTAATGAATAACGTAATCAGTATAAATTATCTAAATTTAATAGTACGATTTACATGTATATTTATATATTAAGAGATTTTCTATGACATAAATGTAATTAGAATTTAATAAATCAACTTTTTTACTGAAAAAAATTGCAGTCACATTTTTTAGATGAAATACCCTTCAAATCCTATCTTTAATATTTAGAACAACCATTTTCGCATGTTTTTTGCAATCTTTATGTTTTATGGATTTGTAATTTTTTTGATTATCAATGTAACATGGATTCTTAGGTTTTTCGAGTAAATAAAGTGTAAATTTTAAGAAATAGCGCAAAATTGTATATAATGATAAAAAAATCGGATTCGAGTTTTGTTCGTTTCTTTGCATTTTCTCAGAACATTTATCATAGTAATATTTTTTTTGTACACCGTCAAAAAATAGAGATTTCAACGAACAAAAAGCCTACTGACTTTTTTAAAAAAGCAGATATTCTGACGCGAGAATTTTCGATTGAAAATTAAGGTGCTTTTTCGATATTAAGTCAAAATAAGGTATAAAATAAATATTTTAAATCAAAAAATTTACAGTGTATTTGGGACATAAAAAGGTTAAGTTCTGTGTTTTGCCCTGGTCTAATATAAATATATAAAACCATAGACCCACTTTAATCAAGTGACTCAGTGCGCCTTGGCCAGTCTTTTTAGGCGGCCTTGTATGAGTCAATTCTATATAATGGCGGAGGTGCCGGTGAAACGAGATAATCGACCCCTCTATATCACAAATGTAGAAATGTTAAGCCCTATTTTATTTATGTCTTTATTTATGCCTGAATGCTTTTTTAATAAATACGGGAAATGATAATACCAGTTTTAATTATAGGTTCACCGCTTATATGGCAGTGCTATTAAAATATTAAAAAACCGTTTTACGAAATATTACGAACGAAACCGTCAGAATTATTTTTAACCGACTTCAAAAAAAGAGGAATTTCTAAATTCGACTATTTATTTTGTGTATGTTACCTCATAACTCCGTCAATTATCAATCAATTTTAAAAATTCTTTTTTTATTGAAATAGGGGTATTTTCAAGTGGGTCATATTTTAGTTTTATATGCACTGGACCTTGGATTCTGAAGATATAGGGGAACACACCAGATATGCCAGAAGAGTGGCAAAAATGAAATATATATATATATATATATATATATATATATATATATATATATATATATATATATATATATATATATATATATATATATATATATATATATATATATATATATATATATATATATATATATATATATATATATATATATATATATATATATATATATATATATATATATATATATATATATATACATATGTATAAATGGAAACGAATCATTTCATTTAGATGTTGAAGAAGTAGTACGATTTATTTAAGTGGTAGTTTATAGTTGAATTTGCCTACTCCTACTATTCTCACGGTGACACATTCATGTGACATTAGTTTTGACAGAGAACTCACATTCATAGAAATCGGCTACCTAGTCTACTATTTATAATTGTTCTCCCTGAACATATTGATATATAAAAGCATTTGATTTTCGTAAAAGATATAGTAGTTCTCTCTATATATTACTATGATACCACTTAAAATATTGTTTCGATATTATTCGTGATTTGTGTAGATACTGATTTTTATTTTTGTCAATTTATGTATTAATGTTAAATTTAAATATGTACTTCCTTTTAAGGTTGATTTTACTAACCTAGTGCGAGAATTCGATCCAAAAAAATTATCCAATTATCGTAATTTTCTACATCCGATAAATTAAATGATTTGCAGAAAAGGAGATATTCTCTTATTAGAACTACGAGGGCGGAAAACCTAGCAACTGAATGTGACAGTAGCCGATAGTTTTTCTGTCGTTCAATGAACGCGTACATATTGGATAATATTTGGCATATTTGAGACAGAAAAAACGATATATTAATAATTAATATAGGATTGTCAAAAGTATACACTAATTCTTTTTTCAATTATTGGAAAAATTATTATATTATTACAGTTATTCCGAAGGAACTTTTTTCTTTACAAGACGGTAGCTTGTACGGTAGCAAGAACCGAGCATCAGTAAAACTCGACACAAATCAACTGTCAAAACTCTCGAGGAACTCAACGGAACTCACCCTCAACCGTATCTTTCCCATGAAAATTCAACTCCACAGCTTTTGTCTCTTGATTCTGCCGAAGGCTAATCCCCATACCTCCAGTATCTATTCTAAGAGCTAGTCGCTCGAGAAACGAAGAATTTGAGGCATTTGTACTTTCTATGCGTACAAATGTTTCATCCCCTAGACTCAATCCTCTCGGAGACATTATGTCACTGGCCCATAAACTGTAACTAGTCGACAGGAATGATATATACGCGGTAACTACCACAACACTTGGATGCATTCTTAGGCGATTTTAGTACACAAATTATGGGCGGGTTTCGAATTATGTGGCAGAATATTTTATTGAAGCACAACAGATACTACCTCTACACTTAGTACACTCATTATCGGGTATGAACACGGGAAAATTGCAAACAGCCTCTTATATCTTTTACGGTTGTTAGCCAACCCTAACCATCGCGTGTATCTAGTTTTGTATTAATATCAAGCCTAACACACAATGTTAATTATTATGGCTTTTCAAAACTGCATTTGAATCAGCTTTACAAATGTATTTGGATTAATTATATACCAGATGATTGCGGAATCCTACGGATTAGGCAAATCATACTTTAAGCCTTATCAGGGCCTCTAGCAGTAGCATCTTCTTTGACCCACCCCAATACTGATGTATGGCCAAATGAAACCTGAAATTATTAAACCATGGTTTTTACATAGGATTCCAATATTGACTAAATTCAAAAATTTAAGTCATCGTCTATATAATATATAGCGTGTTCAGGTACAAAAAATCATGAAAAGGCAGATCCGATAAAATTAAAGAGACTTTGCTACATGAACTTATTTCGAAATCTTAACCCTTTCCGAAGTACAGGGTGTTGAAGTTGTTCTTTTTTTCATTTTTTGTTAGTATCTCTTAAAGTTACAGTGAATGTCACGGTGCACTAGTACTAATACACAAAATCTCAGCTGTGCAGAAAGAGCCAGTGGCGCGCGTTCTGCACTTGCCGATACCTTTTATAAAGAGTATGTGTTACGCTACTGAGTGATCTTCAAAATGATAAGTAATTTCAATTGTCCATGCATTGTTCTGCGAAAAAGAATTCCTAGGTTTTTTCCAGAATGGGCGCCGTTACGGAGTTAACTGACATTTTATAAAATCATCCCTGATCTCAATTTTAGCAGGACTGTCGTAATCAGCAATTGAAACGCTCAACTATTCCTTATCTAAGAAATGTTGAAGCGCACTTGTGGCTAACTGAATGCTATCTGTGATTCCCGACTATGATCGTGTTTTTTTTAAGTTTTAGGTATTTTTAAGTTTGAAAACATTCAAAATTCTTTTAGTGATTTAATAACAATAATTATTATAAAATTAAGGCACATTAACATTTTGTTTCTAACTCCAAGAGATTTTAACAAAAAATTAAAACAAAAACTAAACCTCGACACCCTGTATTTGGAAAAGGATTCAGATAAATTGATGTAGCAAAGTCCCTTTAATTTTATCTGGTCTATTAGGTACTGATGTTTTTCAGAATAAAAATGGGACACCCTGTATATAATGGCTCTCGGTGAATTTTCTTACAATTTTAGTATGTTGTAGCTTTTCAAGGCCCTTACTCAACCCTTAGGCTAGTTTTTATGATACAGGGTGTTAAAAAAATCTAATCGGAAAGAAATATGCTTCTTTGATGATATCAGAAACCCTCATTTGTGTTATTATACAGGGCGAGCCAAAATATGGCAACGCGAGTCCATTCTAATGGGACCTCCTGTATATTTTCATATAAATGTTTATTTTACCGTTATATTTTTTGATCCGCCTTGTATAAAATTAAAGACTTTTTATAACATTTACACAGTATATTTCATTTCGAATAAATTTTCTTAATAATTTCTAGTTTAAGCAGAAAAAAAATCAATTTTTAAATAGCCACATTGTTTTATTTGCGATTCGCCTTGTATACAAACAAATATTTAGTAAAAATTCACTATAATTGTCCGTTGGAAATAAAAATAAAATAGTTTTAACAAATAAATCTTCCTCCGTAATTTGAAGTGTAAGTTATTACAACAATTAAAAATTTATAAAAAAGGCTTACGGCACTAATAATAATTTATAGAAATTGATTGATGTTTTTTCTGCGAGCTTCATCTGGTGTCTATCTTCGCCGTAACGTATATAGTAATTGAAAATTTGGAACAAAATTCTATTTGATGGAAGCGCCTCATTAAGGTACGAAAATGTATGACGTAGTCGAATAATAATTGGCACCGACAAGTGGCAAAGGATACTTCACAGGTACTTGCATTAAAATTATGTTATAAACCCCACAGGGGTCGAGGTCAGAACTAGTTTTCTTTTAGAACTAGTTTTCTGTTTTTGCTAAAATAATAGGGAGAGAAATATATGAATAATTAGAGCAAATATTATTAAATTTGAGTTTATATATTAAATTTGAGTCTTTCAGGATTAGTTTTAGTTGCTCTAAACTTGTAGTTTCCAAAAGCTCGTATTTCTTTGCCTTGCAGAATTCCATAAACTGTTTCCATATTGACGTACGGTTTCAACGGTATTGTACGGTACACTTTTCTCCATCGCCAGATCAATATTTGTCATAGAATCCAAAGACTTCCAAAGACTCATTTTCACTACATAAGCTGACTAGCACTGTTTAAAAACAATATTACAAAATTTATTGACAATAAAATCAGAAAAATTGTTTAGCGTCGTTTTCTGGTGCCCTAGACCATAATTACTTGTTATCGAAGGTATTGTAATTTTTGGTGACAAGAGCTGTCAAGTTTTGCCGCGGGTAAACTCGAAAAAATTGCTGACAGGTGCTGTCATACAGTTTTTCGATCTATAAACCATTTGTAATTCAAAATTCCGCGTTTGTGGAAATTAAGATGAGGGAAATCTATAAACATGTATAAATAACGGTTACATTCAAAGTTGGAACATTAACATTGCATGCGTTTTATTTGAATCTATCTCCATATATCGAATTCTGTTGCTTTGCTCTGCTCTGGTTTCCCTTGAGCTCGAAGACGAACTCGGCTAGGACGACTTGGAACTCCTTGGAACTCTGCAATATTTTGAGGATGCTCAAGTTCTTCCAGGAATTAATTGAGCATCAATGGACGATCTTTGTAATTACAAAAAACACGAAAATATTTTTAAAATGTTAAAATTAAGTTATGAAATTATAAATATTTTAGAGCAATTTAAAATTCTACCGTCCTTTTAAAAGGATGTTAATGTTTTAACGTATTTTGGAGTGTCAAAATCTATTCTAACCTAATTTTTATACATGATACAGTAGACAAACATACTTTTCAAACAAGATTATACTAAAATGAGCAGTTTAACAATCCACACTTCTAAAATATACTTACTTCCAAACATCCATGTTAACCAGAACAAAACAAACAATAACATAAGCACCATAAATGAAGTCACAAAGTAAACAAATACTACCACCATATGGTTTCCTACCTCGAAGGCAATATCTGTTTTAGTTATGAGTAGCGGCATCTCCTTGTACTACTATAAATTAAGATAAAATAGGAATCTACACTGGGAACTTTTAAAAGGACCGTAAGTTTATCTGATCATTCATTCAATGGTGTCAAAAGAAAAAATACCCAACAAATTTTTATAATAGTATTTTCACCTAGGTACATCTATAATGTTTCCTCAATATTACTGACTTCTTGAACATCTCGATCCATAATCTTACTTTTGATATCCAAAGTTCACTTCGTCTTAGGCAAGCCTATGTATGTCCAATACCATATCCGTCAAGCGTTTTCAATGCAGAACAAATCTAGTGTTAAGTAAGTGTATCTACAGTAAAACTGAAGGTCCGATAAAAAGTGGCACATAATACATTTAACGCATTAATTTACGAAAGGAAGTAAATGACGCCCAAGCTTAATCTCGCTGTCTTGGATGTTATTCACTCTGACACCTTTGATTTATGAAACATCTAGAACTGTTCAAGCGATCGCCAAGTTTGGGGAACGTTTCCGTCCCAAAGCCACGGAGATATTTGCAAGATGAGATTTACCAGCGACCAACTGATTTATAGGATTTTCTGCCGCTTTCGTCCCATGAAGCAGAAAAAGTATACCGAGTAACCTGTCATATATTTCTATTTACTTTATGGGGCCCTTTTGCTTTGAAAAGCGCTAGATATGCCAGAATTAGAATTTCACGTGTTACGCAAAACCCTGTATAATTAAAATGAACGATCATTTTAAGATTTTAAATCTGTGAAGAGTGTGAAGGGAAATCTTAGACAATAATCTCGAAACGGTTTTTTATTTTTCTGAATCGGACGAGTATTATCATAATTACAAGTTCGTTGTAATTACACGTTAAATCCCTATAAAAAATATATAAAAAATCTGCGGTAGTTGAACTGGTGGGCTAATAATGTAAGTAATATAACAATCAAGCCACCACTAGAGACATGTTTGTTTGTTTGAGAACATGTTTGTTTGACATTTGGTAATGCAGTAGCAGAATATCTAAATATTGATGTTGTAAAAAGTGTTACGTTCACTTTTAGTAACTCACAATTTGAGAATCCGAAATTTACTGTTGGTATATTTGACGGATTACTTGACTTTAAGCAATGACTGCGCGTTCCCTTTAACATGTGTTTAGAAATTCAGGACATAAATTCAAGACAGAAATTCAGGAAAAATCATTCTTATAGATCAACAGCTGTAACCCATTTGGCGAACGCAGATGTACCAGAGCAACAAGTCATGAAGATAACTGGTGACAATAACTCAAATTCCTTAAAGTCTTCTTTATACATACAATCACGAAATCACGATATTCTGAAATAGTAAATAAGAGCTTTACATAATCTTTCGGAAAATTACCATAAAAACACAGCCATATTTCAAAAATTGCAAGCACAATTGCAAGCAAATCTAGTTATTAATAGTTTCTTTCAAAGACCTACTACTTTTCCGTATTACCTTAACATCACCATTCTAACAAAACAGAGTGATATTACGATTATTATTTACACAGGAAAGTGGCACAGTTTTTCCCCGTTCGTCTTAGAAACCCAACCAGTTGGTCAAGCCTATTACAGGCCTATAGGTAGGCATGTTTACTTCCATTTTATCGTCATTAATACATTTCATGAAAGTTTCGCACTATTTCATTCCGGCTGCATTCAAACGCATTGAATTCATTCAACATTTTATGAATTTACGTACTTATCTGCTATAATAATGACATTATATCATTTTATTCCAGTAACGTAAGTACATAATGAGCCTAGTACCATAATGTAATTCCAACAAGTCCTAGTACCATAATGAAATTCAAGAACTAATATTACTAGTTATTTGTAGACCAAAAAATTGTATTTAAAATGCGCAACATTGCAACTCAACTATATATTATAAATTGTAAAACGGAATAGGTATATTGCAGTTTGCTATATTAATACCATTTGACTATGTCGCTTTTAAGTTTGTATTTTGTGAAAATTTGTATTTCAGTCTGTATTCGCTCATAAAATTGCTGCTGATATTTTTTTCTTTTGTTCTTTCGAATTTTCAATGTAGCTTTCAGCAACAGTATGGACATTTGGAATCGAAAATGTGAACAAACACCCCAACAATCATGGAGAAAAAGAAGAATTCTTTACGAAGAAAATTACTTGACGGCGTAATTATTGTAACTTGTTAAGGTACATGCCCATAAATATAAGAAACTGGTAATGGATGAACTGGCGTGGATGAAATGGAGATATTATTGGCTGATATTTTTTTCTTTTGTTCTTTCGAATTTTCAATGTAGCTTTCAGCAACAGTATGGACATTTGGAATCGAAAATGTGAACAAACACCCCAACAATCATGGAGAAAAAGAAGAATTCTTTACGAAGAAAATTACTTGACGGCGTAATTATTGTAACTTGTTAAGGTACATGCCCATAAATATAAGAAACTGGTAGTGGATGAACTGGCGTGGATGAAATAGAGTCACATTGCTGAGATTACCTCCTTATCACTGCGAATTGAACCCCATTGAATTGATCTGGGCGCAAGTAAAAGGGGAAGTGGCGAGAGTGACTTTTAAATTAGCTGACGTAGAGAGACATCGTCGAGGAGTAATGGAAAATGTCACAGCAGAAAATTGGCAGAAGTGATGAAATAGGAACAGATAATGTGGGGCGTGGATTTGGCTGTTGATCAATCCATAGAACCCATTGTGATTAATATTGGAAATGGTGATAGTGACAGTGAAGATGAAGTGGAAAGTGACTGAAAATAGTGTTATTAGTGATTATAATATTATTAAATAGTGACATAGAAAACAGTGGTATTAATTACACGTTTTTAAGGTAAGTATTAAGGTATTAAGGTATTTTTATTTTTTGTTGAGAATTTTTGGCTTTATTTTTAGATATAGGCGACATATTTTTTTTCTACAATCGCCTCAATAGTAGGCTTTTGCGCTTTCAATTCTCAACGCAAAATACGCCATTTCCGATGATGACATAATTGTCGCTTTAAACCGGCAATAGTGTCAATTCCCGCTCGCTTCTTTATTATAAATTCCTTAGCAGGCGCAAACATGACACATGAGAAATGTAGCTAACAAAAAAAGTTATAAAAATCGGTTGATATATAAACATATGTCAAATACATACAAGAACACACTATATTAAGCGATTGTAGAAAAAATGTTGTATGTATTACGAGCACAAAATGCCATTGCCGCTTTTGAAAGAATAATAATGGTAAATTTCTTTCGCAAGCGGAAATGCAGTACTTTGCGCTCTTAACACACAAATAACTATTGTCTTATTGTTTTTATTTTCTGTTGAAAATTTTTGACTTTATTTTTAGATATAGCTGATTTAAGGTATTAAGGTAGTTAGTAAGGTATTAAGGTATTTTTATTTTATGTTGAGATTTTTTTGCATTATTTTTAGATATAGGTTCTTTTTTGTCTTATTGTTTTTATTTTTTGTTTAGAATTTTTTGCTTTATTTTTAGATATAGGTGATTTAAGGTATGAAGGTATTTAGTAAGGTATTTTATTTTGTGTTGAGAATTTTTTGCTTTATTTTTAGATATAGGTTATTTTTTTGTCTTATTGTTTTTATTTTTTGTTGAGAATTTTTTGCTTTATTTTTAGATATAGGTGATTTAAGGTATTAAGGTATTTAGTAAGATATTAAGGTATTTCTATTTTTTGTTGAGAATTTTTTGCTTTATTTTTAAATATAGGCGATTTAAGGTATTAAGGTATTTAGTAAGGTATTAAGGTATTTTTATTTTTTATTGAGAATTTTTTGCTTTATTTTTAGATATAGGTCATTTAAGGTATTAAGGTATTTAGTAAGGCATTAAGGTATTTTTATTATTTGTCGAGAATTTTTTACTTTATTTTTAGATATAGGTGATTTGTTTTTTTTCTTGTTTTTATTTTTTGTTGGGAATTTTTTGCTGTATTTTTAGATATAGGTGATTTAAGGTATTAAGGTATTTAGTAAGGTATTTTTATTTTTGTTGAGAATTTTTTGCTTTATTTTTAGATAGGTATAGGTGATTTAAGGTACTGAGGTATTTAGTAAGGCATTAAGGTATTTTTATTATTTGTTGAGAATTTTGTGATTTATTTTTAGATGTATTTTTAGATTTAGATTTTATTTTTAGATAATAAGAAAAAAAATAAATCTTTTTTCTTATTGTTTTTATTTTTGTTGAGAATTTTTGCTTTATTTTATAATATAGGTATATTTATTTTATTGTTTTTATTTTTTGTTGACAATTTTTTGCTTTATTTTGTAATATAGGTATATTTATTTTATTGTTTTATTTTTTGTTGAAAATTTTTTGCTCTATTTTGGAAAAAATATTTATTTAATTTTTACGATTTTTACGATACGAGAAATAGAAATGAATATGTACAAAACAGCTACGTAGCCGTGAAAAATAAATTTTATATTTTTCACGGCTACGTAGCTGTTTTGTACATATTCATTTCTATTTCTCGTGGGAAATATGGCTACTGGCGAACCACCTACTAACAAATGGTACCGCGCTGAAAGCAATACTTCATGAGTGGTGTGAAAACATTCAATATAAGCTGTGGCGTTGCAAATATGCATATAAAAACCTACTACTTTCAACCACATAAGAAAAAAAATCCTACGCCCATGAGAAACATTGTGTAGGTCAGGGTTGCCGGTCGTTGAACTACACATACTTATTAGAAACACTATAATATCATACGCTGCGTTTTATTTCTTCCCTGCGAACAGATAGCGAAGACACGGGATGAAACAATTAAAGAAAAAAAATTAAAAAGGTAGAATAGTCTACCAATGCCACTTATAATGAATGACGACATAATGAATGGATGGGTATTCAAGACAATACAGTCGACATCCCACGCTTATTTGCTATAATTTCTCCGAACGAAAATGAACGTACACGCGCGAAGGCGTTTCCCTGACATTTCTATATGGAATAAAATGACTAGATATTACGAATCCTAATGACCGCTCATCCTAATTTAAGTGAGATAAGTTTATGAGGCAGGTGCAATGAGGAGTTGAATTTATAGGAGGCAATCAAGCCAGGCCATTTTACCTGTTAATAGACATTCTTAGAGTAATTAGAAGTAATTGCAAGGTTAAAGTGAGACTTATTTGTATTAAATTTATACAAAACAACTAAACAACGATCGCGTTGCTAACAATGAACACATGGAACTTAGAAAATGAGCATCTGATAGCTGATGACATAGATGATTATCCAGCACATATGTATATAGAAAAGTTCCTAATGAAATGTGAAATCTCGATCCGGTTGTTGTCACACTTGTTCGCGATAATATGCACGCAAGTCTGTTTCCGCAAGTTTTTATGTTTTAATTCGAACTTTGATGATCTGACATGACTTCAGTACTTATTTATATCAAACATTCCGTTAAACTGGTAAATTTCATTGTGGTTTTACTCACAAAGAATTGGCCTTTTACTATTGATAAATACCGATAAATATCGGACAAGTTTTTCATATGCATGTCTTGAATAGGCAGCGTTTTCACTCCCACACCTAAGAGGTGAGGGATGGTCAATTTAATGATTCTATATTTTTTTATGACCTACCATATAATTATTATTTAGATTGCACCACAATGACGGTAGAACCCAAAAATAAAGCTTGTCCGTCATAATGGCCGCTTCTGTGAGAGCGTCCGACACGCGTAATGCGTCGAATTTTCGCGGGTATGTTCAAAAATATGGGTATGTTGGCCTTGTCCAAAAATACCGCTCAAATTCCAAAAAGAAAGGTTGTTATACCTTGTCCTGACAGGGTGCGATACGTTCGTTGACCGAACAAAGGTTCTTGGAAATCGAAGGCACGTTTTGCCCGCCAGTCTCTTTAACGGTTTTCGAAGATAGCGTCGCATTACCTCGTGATTGATAGACTAAGCTAAATCCCGCATCAGGCCGTTCCAACAGCGCATGCGCGAGTTGCGCGGCGATCGTGAAATTAATTTGAAATAAAAGAATACAGAAACATAATATAACCTATCATCGTCGCCATCAATATGCGTGATACTTTTTAGCGATTACCACGTGAGTTATTAAAAAGTGCCCTCAGAATTTCGATTGCGATTTATTAAACACATTAGAGCACATTAAAATTACTGTATGTGTAACATTATATATACCTATACTCCACATTATTATAAGTAGTTACCTACTTACATTTCATCAAATATCTAATATATAAGCAGTAATAGATATATTTTATGTGTTAGAATTTTAGCATTCCTCATGGATATGACGAATAAATGTCAGTATCGTAACAAAGTATTCTTTGACAGCAGCACAAGAAATATAGGCACATCAAGAAAATTCATAAGAGATCAGTGGCTCCTTACATTTTCTTTACAATTTTGTTGTTCTAATTTTGCTAGTTGTCGATCTAGATAAGAACTATGCAAGGACCATGATACTTCATAATTATTTTAGAATAACTTGTACTCTGTTTTGCTTTCTCGATATATATATAGATATGTATATATATATATATATATATATATATATATATATATATATATATATATATATATATATATATATATATATATATATATATATATATATATATATGGAATTATATTTATTCCAATCAGCGTGTTTGAAGTCAACATTGTATTTAGTACTTCATTCTGTCTGTGTCTACTTAATACTCTGCTCTTGTAAAATTTTGTTAATATGTTATAAAAATAGTTATCATATAAAAGTCCAGTAATACCTATATATATATTCCAACATATACCTAACTATACTCTAGCTACTATTCTATCTATATACTCTTAGCTATTTGTGTAAGTATATAACATACATATAATAATAATGTCTTTATTGAACAAATAGTTTAAAAGACAAATAATTATATAAACGTTAAAAAAGTTATTGGTAGCGTTAAAAGCAGTTGAGTAAAATAAGATTGTTTTTGCTTTTATCACTATGACCATTTTGGTACTAATTTGTTAATTTAGTATATAATATTATCGATATATACTGGCATGACAATAGCATGACCGAATGCAAATTATAAAGATTTTAATATTACATTGATCTTATTTTTATAAGGTTTTTGTTTTCCAAATTACAGTCTGCAAGCTTAAACAATATTAAAGCAAAAAAGTATAAGAATTTTAGTATAAAGTGTTACAATTATAAAGGAGAGTTTGGCAATGATTTTTTTTTTCTTTGTAGGTCAAAATGAAGGTCATTTATTTCCACCTAACAGATTTTAGATTTCTAAAATGGCAAAATAAGTATTATACCATAACGCAATTAAAAAAGGCAAAGAACTAGACATCCCATAAAGTCAAAGCTGTGCGGAAGGGGGATTACACATTAAAGAAAAATTCAGACAAACATCTATTACCCACCAACCATTGCCATCTGTTGTGCTGGGGATCGAACCCATTAACACGGTGGTCTTTAAACTACACGTATTTGGTCACACTACGTCTTAGCTCGCTGAGCTAACGTGCCAATATGATAATGTACACGATATTAATATATTTTACACCTCCACAAAAATATACTTGGATACCTAATACCTATGAGAAAATATAAATATTGATAGGACTATATAGAAAATTAATAGTAAATACGTATAAAAAAACCAACAGTTTTCCACAAATACGGTAAAATGAACTTTTCTCCTATATTATCCTATTTATTTTTAACCGTTATTCCAGATCTTTCGATTTATTTAAATAACATTCCCAGCAGAATAAAACGTTAAACATAACCTCACTATTATTTAGCTTTAAGGAACTAGTCATTTTTTAAAATAAAGTACGAGTAAACTTATAAATAATAAATCATCCCATAACACACTCAAATATATTAACAGCTATGTTACACATCTATAATATTTCACGATTTCTTTTCGCGTTCCAAATAAACAAAATTTGTGATAGAACATATCGAACTATTTGCGATCTAAACTAGGCTAAACTAAATCTAGTCTTTCAAATTCATTTAATTTAAAATCCTGAAAGTTGCCCGGCAAATTCGCGCATGCGCTATTCAGACCGGCTGGTGCGGGATTTAGCTTAGCCTGTGATTGATCGATCGAGCAACGCCGATGACGATGATGATGAAAACGAGGAGGATATGTATAGTGATAGCACAGACGCAGATTTAAAGAATTCGGGGAATGAAAAAGCTATTTTTATTTTATTTAACATTTATTTTCTAATGGTCGTTTACTTTTTCTTGTAAAGAAAATCACAGATCTCGAAAGCCTTGCAACCATCGGAAAATAATATAAAACGAACATAATTTGATATGGTTAAACGGTTTATTATATCAAAAAGCAAGTACCGCAGGCGTATTGAAAATACCAGACATAACCGGTAAAAAATTCTCAAGTTTCGTTTTTTTGGTTCGTTTGACCCTGAATGTCATGTCGTTTTAAACGGGGTGATCTTGTATGTGATATTCAGTCAGGTTTGCGATTCCTTATAGCGATAGCGATAGCGATCAGCTTTGCGATAGCAGAATACCGCCGTGCGGATAACATATATCGACAAGATTGCGACTATCTCATAGAAGTGAGATCGGCATTTAAGCAGCATTGTCCACCAGGAAGTGAGATTACTTCACTTTCTTTATGAGAATTTCGGTTTAGATATGAATAACGACCGGAAGATTGCCACGACTAAATCAGGAACGATTGCTGCCATATTCTCGAGAAATCTACACCATTTAGAATCACGAACATATGCGTCACACGTCACAATTCAGTTACCATAAAGCCAATATATACAATACCTCTCTCTCTCTCTCCATCTCTCTCTCTCTCTCCCTATCTCTCACTCTATCAACGAATCGGTAAAGAAGTATTCACTTCGATCACGTGTACTGTGCTGCACCCGGATTTTTTTAAAAATTTTCCTAATAATCCTGGAGCTATTAATTTAATTAATAACTTAATTTAAGTGAATATCATATCTTTTTCGTCTGCCAAGATAAAAAGAGTTAAAAGCCACCGAGCTCCTGCCAAAGATGCTTAACATTTTTGGGTTATGTTTGTCATGTGGGCAACTAAAACTATATAGTTCCATGACGTCATTGATCCGATATTGCCAAACAAATACCCCTCATGTTTAATCCCCGAATACCTAGTTTTAAATAAACCGTTTAACAACAAAAGTAAAAGCATCTGCTTTACAACTAAAACGTAATTGTTGTTACGACCCATTCGTCACACAATTGTCACCGTTACTCGCCCAATCGTAAAATCAACATTACAGGCCAGCGTAAAATCGCTGCGTCACTTTCGACTTCAACACTAAAAACCTGGCAAACCTACGCGAACGAGTACAAAAACCGCCTCATCAATGGTCGGGGTCTTTCTATTCCTATCTAAGTATATTCTTTTTATATCGCTTGCCCCCACCGGACCGCCGCGCCGCGCCGATAAACTTCCAATCTAACTAGATCGTTGTATAAAGGTCTTAATTGGTTCCTTCAGAATTACTTTTTCCTGTTACCAGACTCAAATTGTGTCTGAGTGCCTCATTATCTAGGTCGTTTACATTCATCACATTCTACTTTTCAGAGTGTATCAGATACAGCGGTAGCGTATTCCAGATGACTCGCTCCTCGCAGCGGAAAAGTTTTTCATGATAATTCATTCTTAACAGAACTTACGATAATCCTCGAAACACAGAAGCCGTTTAAATTGGCAATAGTTTCATTTAGTGCGATACTAATAATTTTATTCGTCGCCCATTTTCTGAAGTGACGAGGACTTACTTCTTCAGGAAGTTTAGTTGTATGCAAAGACGATATTAATAATATTTTCTGACGAATATGTCATATGCTTATATGTAATTACGGTACGGTATCACTATCGATTCTATCAATTACGCCTGCGGCAAAAATTGAAACCGAGATTGCCCCAAGTAAAAGGTGTTGGCCTTTTACTAGCGGCAATTATCCGAGGCAGGGAATATTAAATTAATTAATTAACAGTACCGCCAATTGAACACGGTAATTTTCGCCGTGTGAATCCTGTTCGTCGAGGCTAGTTAGGCGTTAGGAGAGGAAAAAAACTGTCGCAACTCGCAATGGCTATCTCTGTCCGAATAAAAGCAAACCGGCGGCCGTCTCCGTCCTGTTCTGTTGACCGTAATTTGTTCCAGATTACAAGCCTGAAAAAAAACAAAATGTGAACATTTACCTTCTTTGAGTTATTCGATAATAGATCTTGTATTGCCTTGCTTTGCGGCATCTCCATCACTAACCGGGTCAGTACATCTCACTAGGCGATCTGATTCTAATTATTCATTTGCGTTTATTTCTCAAAACATTCATGCTCCACTAAATCGCGATAATGAAAAGTTTGAAAAGTAACATCCTCTTTTTTTCAGTCGGTCTTTCATATAAGAGCCAACCAAACATACACTAGACACATTATCGCCGGCGTCCTTGGAGGAAGATGAAGTTCCTAGTGTTAGCCAGTGCTTTGATTTTGTCGTCTGCTGGGGCGGAGAGTCCGCATGGGGTGCAGATCATGGCGAAGGTATTTCGACAGTTCATCAGCACCCAGCCCGAGGACTTGAAGCTGGGGGATGGCGTGCACCTGATCAGCACGAAGAGCGAAAACGACGCCAGATCCATCTCGGACGATGGAACGGTTATGGGCACGCTGGAAAATTACCTGGAAAATCACGAGCTGAGGATTCGTCTGCCGGAGCTGATGCCTGGCGAGGGCTTCGGTAGGGCGTTTAAGATCGCCATGGACGAAGTAGACGGAAAGGAAGATGAGAGTGAGTTCTTTTAGTTATTATGCGGGGTGGATGTCACAGCAATCCAATATTGTACCGGTTAGATATTCCTGAGATTAGTATTTTTACAAGTACCTACAACGTTTCGGTATTGAAACCGATATTTCGAGAACTGGGAAATTATATACATCATCTTTTGATTTTTTATTCTACATGATAAAGCGACGATTTTTAGTCAAAATAGC
Source organism: Tetropium fuscum (assembly GCA_964058915.1). NCBI lineage: Eukaryota > Metazoa > Arthropoda > Insecta > Coleoptera > Cerambycidae > Tetropium > Tetropium fuscum. The sequence goes on along the minus strand of CAXKVY010000288.1, from coordinate 16,092 downwards.
GATTTTATTAAATGTCCTATGGAGTAAATCGCCAATAACAGAAAATTCCAATGAATAGATTAAGATATTATGGAAATGGTTTAGTCTCTTCTATAAACTTGTCGCCTTGTGGCCGCCTCGGCATCTTCAATAATTTCTTCAAGAAGTTCCTTATGATCAATTTTTGTTTAAAGGTTGGTTTCTAGTATCAAAAGCTCACTATTTATCGTCAGCAATTTAGTATACAAGGTGAGTCAGTTTTGAATGATATGTTTGAATGATATTGAGTCAGAATGATATGTTCACTTAATATTTTACACATATCTTAACCTATATAGGATCAACAGTCGAAAATACTATAGTCGTTGTCACTTTTTTCAGGTCCTCAGGCTATTCTGCTTAATGGAACTTTTTTGTCGTACGCCAATGACATTATCTGATACATATTTCTAAAATAACGGTCCTTTAGTAACAATGTTGATCTCTTGTAATTTTGCTCTAACTGCGGCAGTTTTCAAATTATTGGACGTTGTTTCTCTGACAGTGTAATGTCCTTATTATATTTTTTTTCTCGAAATTTCCTTATAACTTATAAACGAACGCTTATTATCAATTATCGGCTAAATATTTAATTCTTTCACCGAAATCTACCTAAATATGGTTTGTTAAGGATTCTAAGAAGCCGAAATTTCTTATTCAATATCTCTCCCCAAGTAATGTACTGCAACTAAATTACAAACAAAAACATGGGTGTGTACTTATGACCACACGATAGAAGTGAATACTTATTTTTGAATTTTAAAATATATACCTATACAATTACATTCTCAGGTATTTGGTTATAGTTGGTTTTGCTTTATCACTTCAAAAACATTGAGTGAAGATTGATGTTAATGTTTATGGAGAACATTTTTGAATTTATAACAATATTTAATTAACAATAATTGTGGAATTAATAACAATTGTTAGCAATTTATAAATAACAATTACAGGAATTAATAAACCGTTCTTTTCAATACATATTTCACTGCGACGCCGACGTACAATAGAACGTCTTAAGTTAACTAAATGATGCTGCCTCATTTCATGGCAAGTATCTCTGATGCGATTTTGTTCTTCAAGTGTATTAACCGGAATGGTATACACTTTTTCCCTAATGAATCCCCACACAAAAAGTCAAATGGCGTTAAATTAGGGGATCCGGGAGGCCACGCCAGTGGACCTCCACGACCTATCCACTTCCCCGGATAGTTATCGTTTAGCCGATTTCTTACATTTCTCCCAAGACTGTAACTGACTCAAATTCAAAGGAATGTCTTCCCACATATTACCATGCTCTTCTACTAAAAATTGTAGGACATTTTCTGAATTTACACGTTGTGGCAAGAAATAAGGTCCGAAATTCCGATCCAGACATTTGTATTAAATTTATGTTGAAAACTTCTTGGTCGAATGGCATGTGCCCATACATGCAATTGTGAAAATTTATAGCACGACGAGTGAAACAGGAGTAATCAGTCCACAGTATATTGGATAAGAAATTATTTCGAATGGATTTAAGAACCCACCTACAATAATTAAGTCTTCGTTCAGCGTGGACATAAACCTTGACCAGGTTGAAAATGATATGGGCGTCTGTGATCCCGTTATAAAACTCGGGAAATTTTACTTGTACGTTGTTTCTATTAAGTTCCGTATTTGTCGTTGGCTTCCTATTAAATTCCCGCAATATACCCCATATTTAGCCCCCATCTACATTTTTCAAACCTTGGGTGCCCTGGTAATAATAATAATGGTAAAAACAATAATTAATAACAGTGAAAATATTCAAGATGAAGCCAAATTGTTTGTAGATCAACTTGTAAAAGGTCAAACTGTCGTTTCGAAAAATATGACATTTAATACTTACTTGTTTTCCAAGGAGTATAATATTTTGTTGCAATTATTACGTACAGTTATAAATAGGCTCGTTTTAAATGTAAATTATTTAGCAAAAACAAAAAAAATTGAGAAGGAAATTGGTACATACACAAGTTTAATAAAACTTGTTGTTGATCTTTTTAAAATTTTTTGGCAACTGCACAATAATCTATTATATGTACTTATGTAATGTAACGAATTTCAACTTCGGATATAAACGGATATAAAAGATAGAGATAAACGGATATAAAATAAGAGATATAAAATAAGATATAAAATAATAAATATAAAAGAGTAATAAGAGATAAATAAGATAAGATAAATAAGAGATATAAAAAAAATAGAGATATAAAATAAGAGATAATAGAATAAGAGATAAATGGATATAAAAGTCTTGTCTCAAATGCAAGACTATCAAGTCTTGCATAACAAAATTTATTTTGACTATATTGGAAAGAGATAAAGAATAAAAGATTTCCTTAACAACCCATATTTAGGTAGGTTTCATTGAAAGAATTAAATATTTAGCCGATAATTAATAATAAATAAATTATATAATTTAGTAGCAATCAAAATAACTCGGAAACGCACAGAAATATCGCTTAAAATTTTCCCTGTACTCCCGCCGGAGTGTCTTCGTCCCATAATAAAACCATTGCGTAATATTCTTCCAATTTTAATGAAGCAGAGCTCGATTTCCTTTTATTGGCGCACATCTGCAAATTCCTTTGTTTCGCATTACGAGGCTACCTACTAGACTTAAAGATAATATCTTTAAAAGGATCAAAAATTATTTTCCACTTCATAAAATACATCTCTTGCATTTTTTTTGCAACGGTGTTCCACATTGTCTTCAGAACTAGTTCTTTGTAATTTTCACCGTTTTCTTTCTTCATATTCCACGCCCAATCTGTAAGGATTAGGTTTAGTTGCTCTAAACTCGTAGTTTCCAAAAGTTCGTATTTCTTTGCCTTGCAGAATTCCGTAAACTGTTTCCATATTGACGTATGCGTTTTATGGTATTGTACGGTACACTTTTCTCAATTGTCAGATCAATATTAGTCATAGAATCACTTCCAAAGCGACTCATTTTCACTACATAAGCTGACTGGCACTGTTTAAAAACAATATTACAAAATTTATTGACAATAAAATCAGAAAAATTGTTTAGCGTCGTTTTCTGGTGTCCTAGGAGACCATAATTACTTGCTATCAAGGGTATTATAATTTTTGGCGACAATATCTGTCAAGTTTTCCCGCGTGTAAACTCGAAAAAACTGCTGACAGGTGCTGTCATACAGTTTTTCGATGTAGAAACCATTTGTAATTCAAAATTGCGCGTTTGTGATTAGTGGAAATTAAGACGAGGGAAATAGTCACTGATATACAGTGTCTCCACGGATGTGATTGAAAAGATATAAAACGTTTGTATTCTTCATTCTACGGAAAAAAAATATTCTGCACAAAAAATTCTGCTTGTGTTTTAACCTATAAAAATATACTTTAATTTGAGTGTATCCGTTACTACCAAGTAAGTAAAAATTAGATAACTCTCTACCGCAAAATTTAGTAAAACACTTTGTTATTCATTTTAAGTGTTTCATATACAAAGGTGGTTACTTGAATAAAATTAGATGATAGTGAAAACGAGAAACTTTATATATACTTTTTTATAATCTTTTAAATCAAATGTTAGGTACTACATGCTTTATTAATTTTATTAAATAATTTATAATTTTATCTGTAATATTTTTAAAAATCATTTATGTAGTAAATTTTGATATAAGTTTGTATATTAAACCTTTGTATATTGAACATGTAAAATGAATAACAAAAAGGATTTTACTAAATTTTGCGTAAAAATTTATCTCATTTTTACGTACGAAGGAACGGAGACCCTGTATATGCAAACTCAAATTAAAGTACATTTTCATGCGTTTAAACACAAGCAGAAAATTTTTTGTAAAGAATACTTTGTTCCAGTAAAATGACAAATAAAACATTTTTCTCTCTTCTCAATTACATCGACTTTGATAATTTATGACAAATTTATTATTGGGAATTGATGAGTCATATTTTGCATATCTTATTTTTCAGTATGGTAGAACATGTTTGTGCAATAAGAAAATTGTGAATGTTCCTTATTGTCATCACAAGGTACGCTAATTCACAGGTGCAACGTTACACATATTTCTACAACTAGAGAAAACCATTTTAAGAACATTAGCCTACAAAACATTTTTTCCAGCTCATATGTAGATCACCATATGATGTTCCTACCAAAATTTAAATATAATAAATTCAATTGAGTTTCAATAAATATCCAAATGCTGACAAAAACTGACAAAACATGACAACCATTTTGGCGGTGTTCTCGCGGAAAACAATACACGAAATGATACAAACTAAAATACAAACACAACTAAACGCAACGAAAATCTCTATTAACTTACAGTCTGCTGACATCTAACTAACAACTCTGTAACTATTTAGTTCGTGTCTAGTTCCATCATTCTCTATAGGTAAACAGATGTCGCTTTCAGTCGCGTTTGTGATAAACCGACACTCAGCTGAGAGTTTTGTGTGGTATCCGTTAACAAGACTGTTTTGTTGTTTCAGATGCATCCACCGGGCGAGGCAAAGGCGGCGGCGGCGGCGGAGGTGGCAAAGGAGGCGGCGGTGGCGGCGGCATCATGCTCATGGGCCTGATGATGGGTAAAATGATGGCGGCTCTTGGTATAGGAGGCGTTGGACTCTTAGCTATGAAAGCCTTAATGGTATCGGCCCTTGCTCTAATGCTGTCTATTATCATAGGACTGAAGAAGCTGGTGCACTCTGACCACGATGACGGCGGCCATACGGTCATACACGCGGGACACGGTGGCGGCGGCGGCCACGGGCACGAGTACAGGAAGAAGAGAGAGGCGGCCGATGTCGCCTATAAGGCTTGGGAGGAGTACAAAGCTAGATAGTTTTGAATGATCTCCTATTTATTGTATTATTTATTCAGTTTTTTGAATATCTACTGTAAGTTTTATACTTGATCTCTTCGTGGCGCCTTCTCTCCAAAAACTACTGCTAGATTTTCCAAAACCCTAAGTAGTCATTATGGGGGATGGGAAGGCCGGAAAGAGGATTTTTGAAATCCATTCCTGTTCTAAATTGTTTACTTTGTTACTTATTTGTCTACAACTACCATTTATTCTAGTCCTCATTTCATTGTTCCTTTACCTTCATCTTAACTCCTTTCCCTAGAGTTTCTCTTCACTTATCCTCTATAACCCTCAAGTCATTAGAAACGGCTTACGATTTATTTAAAAATGCGAAGATAACTGTACTGTAATATCTGAAAAATCGTTATATTTATTGTTGTAATTGTATTTATTTAAGTTAAGAAAGTCGGCTTAATTATAAAAACCAAATGATAAACAACATGCCTTGTTATTGCATCCGCTACTTAATCGTATTTATGCCCACGGCGTCCCACATTCCGAAATTTCCAATTTCTCCTGATTATATCTCGTTTCTCTCGGGATCTACGCGAGTTCAACGAATGCGCATCACCCAGTGACCTCGATTTGTAAGACTGGTTCTCCGGCAATGGACTTGAGACGGGCAGGTGAGTCAAGGTAAAGATCAAGCCGCTCATGGGCGGGAGTCGGTTAGAAAGTGTCCGTGAATGGAAGAAAGCGGGACACTGGGTTACTGAATCGCGTATACTGGGGAAAAAATCGAGAAATCAAGACTGGGCTTCGTGCATTTGTTTATAATGCGTAAGATTGGATAGGGTAAGAGAAGGGAAAGAGAAAGCATTCTTCAGGAACAGTCGATGAATAATTAAATAGTTTCAACAACAAAAACGTTCAAAAAATGATAAATAGTTGTTAAAGGAAGGTTACAGATAAGTAATATAATTTTGCCTCTGAAACCTAAAAAAAGATATCTAATCTAACCATCAAGATGCATCTGGAACTCTCCCTATAAACTGAAATAGGTAATATTCTTGCGTGATACAGCGCTCATTAATTATTGAACTTCGTACAATCAAATAATTGTTTTGCCTCGGAAAAACTATTAACTAAGATGGCGTAGACTTCATAAAAATTGTAGAGTAAATAGAATGTTTAAATATTCAAGAACTGTAGTGTAGTGCATCTTGGGCAAACAATTTGTTTGTGCCACGGACTTGAATCTCCTCTTGGCTTTATAAGTATGTTGTGGAGACCTAGATACCTACATCGGACGGCAGACGGATGGGAATTAATTTCGAGAGTAGTGGAAAGCAGATAAACGTTTACCTTCTCTTTTAAGTACTCTTTAATACATATATAAATAATAATGGTATTGATATGAGAAAGGCTTTGTACATTCACTATATTTTTATATCACATAGAGATAATTTCACATGTTATACTTCAGTTCAAGGGTTTCTTAGTTTTGGTCTACTTCTTCCACGTATTGATCTATTTCCAAAAACGATTTTCAATATCAACATGTTTGCAACATTTTGACCAATCTTCAGGTGATATACCTAGATTTTATTGTCACTACGAATACAATGTTTCAGTTGCGCCCATACTAACTCAATTGGGTTACACATATAGGGTGGTGTATGTAATATACAGGGTGAGTTCTTAGTGCGCATTTGCTCTGTTGCTATTTATCAGAGAAAAATGTGTATTATCCCAGGTTTCTAGCGTTTTCAAAAAATATCGGTGATTGTACAGGGAATATCTCCTGGAAAGCAACTAACTTTCTTATTTTAAATCGAACACCCTATATATTAATTGAAATTTGGAAAGAGCGGAAACTTTTGAGTCAAAAACATGCTTCGCACCCTAGGCTAAACCATCAGGTTTCGGAGATATTTACCATTTTAAGAGAAAAGTGACAGATGGAAAGGCCTGGAAGGAGCTTTATAAGTTTTTTCACATGGTATATTTAAATTTAATTTTTGGCACAGCGTAAAAACATAGAGTGGTTAAGTTCTGCAATTAAAATATAATCGAAAATAATATACCAAGTGTTACATTTTCCATGTCACATATAGCTAATTTAAAACTGCGAAAACTTTTTCTTTTCAAATGGAACACCCTGTATTTTTTGATGCCCAGTTATGTAAAATTAAACTATCTGTCTTCTGACATAGCCATTGCAGGGGCTAAAGTTAGCAGTTTGTGAGATATTTTCAATTTTATTTCCAGCGAACAGATTTACCAGAATTTTGCTTTAAAATTACATATAAAATTATCCTTGCACTCAAAGAATTAACTTTTATCAAAAAAGATGCATTAATATATTTGAGATAGGTACTCAAGGATCTCGAACAATACACGAGTAGAGTCTAATGGTACAAAGAAGGCTTTGACAAATTTAACAACAAACAAAACCAAAATTCCAAATATTCCAATTCCAATTCCAAAAATAAAAATTCCAATTTTAGTACTAGACAAGTTAGTGCTGTCTTGGATATCTCTCAGACTTCGGTAGTTAAAATATTACATAAACATAAGTTCCATGACTATCTCCTCAATATGAACCAAAACTTAGTGAACAGGATTATCAACACCATATAAATTTTTTTAACTGGGTGTTGACTAAAATACACGAAGATCAATTATTTCCCAAATATGTATTTTATTTACTGATGAGTGCACTTTCTCTAACACATCGTAGAAATTATCACCATTACGACAATGAAAACCCTCATTTTAAAATATCGATAGAAAAGCAAGAATGGTTTTCAGCTTCACAATTTGCTCCGATGGAAATTTTTTTTAAATAATTTAATATCTATAAATTAGGGTTGTGACCGGTGCCTTCGCCATTTGTTTTAGTATATCTGGGTGAGTTCACCGGTATATCTTCGGAATCCAAGGTCCAATGCCAATAAAACTAAAGTAGTACCCACTTGAAAGTACCCCCTTTCCATCAAAGAAAGAATTTTTATAATTGATTTATAAATGACGGAGTTCTAGGGTAACAAACATACAAAAAATAATATGCAGTCGAATCAGAACCTCCTCCTTTTTTGGAGTCGGTTAAAAATAGTGACTGTCTTACATTACTCACTCCCACGTGAACTTGATGGATACAGAAGAGAGTGTGCTTTTAGTAGGTATACAAGCAAGACACTCTAAAATTATTAGTTGATACGCAACAAACCGATCGTTAATTACCAACCAGCCGATTAGCCTATAGCAAACGATAATAATTTTAGATAAATATTCAAAGACATCATCCAGGCCATTTATATACATATTGTATTTCCCGTCAATTTTATCCCGACATTATCTCACCACATTCTTCGAAAGTTAATGTATTAGGTTATCTGCTATCTCCAAGTTTCCACAGTAGTTTTTGCGTAGACGCGAAAAAGTTTCCATTTCCGGCGAAAACGCATGTGCTATCTCTATACCGACCAAATTAACTGCGAACTAGACTAATTGGGGTTCAAGGATTCAACACGTGTACAAGTGCATATCCTTTGTCTTTTCCAATAACAAGCACTCGACAGCAGATCGGCATACGATTTAATCAATGTATTTGCTATATTACAATAGACGATCAGTGCACTGTGGGAAAGAATAACGAAAAGCACGGAAGATTGTTATTAGCATATCGGTCTCCGGTATCGGCTCCATGTATATTCGCAAATTCCATCATTAGCCCAAAAAGGTCCGGCCTTTCTCACGTTGGAACTCCAATTGATATGCCGGCATTTGGGTCAATACGTACAGCACGCCTGACATCCACAATCAAATTAAAATTCCTCGGCGATTAGTAAGTGTATAGGAATTCCAAATGATTAGCATAAGCGATACCTATAAAGGTATCCTCTATTTATGAATGAATTATTCAAAAAACCGGAAACAAATCGATCTAATAGCATGTACAATTGCTTAATAAGTGTGTATATATTACATTAAATGCAAATGTGGATAATTAATTACGTTACCGTATACAAGGGGACTCGAATAAGATGTCCATAATCGGTTTATTGTGACTTTCGATTTTAATCTAATTGCGTAAATCAGTACATGTCTTAAATAAAATTTTGAAATGAAAAAGTATACTTAGTCCAAGTAGTAATAATCCGATTTTAAACTTGGGAAACAATAGAAGAGGACCCGACGGCGACGTTTTAAATTAGACCAATAGTCCTTTCACTTCTTCCTTCCTTCCTTCCTAGTTTCAACCTTCGTGTCCTCCATTCTTGCTCCGATTCTCGCTTTTTCCCCATTATTTCTATCAATCTTTCTAAATCTGGAATTTTAACATTTTATTTTTTCGTTTCCTTAATCATCATAGAATTTCTGGTTTTTAGAAACTGTTTCTGTTACGGTGACAATATATGAAATTACCTTCATGGGACATAGTTATCATCAAACTACCTAATAATATACATACACATGTTCACATGTTCTTCGAACACTTACATTATTTATAGCTAGAGTTGTTGACAGTTTATTGACCAGGGCTGAAGCCTTTGAAAATGGTAAAAAGTGGAACCCATTGGAAAAGGAAGAGAATATAAGAAAAATGAAAGAAAAAATAATTTACGGGCGATCTGAGGTCGGGAAATGGAAGGGGGTGAGTTTTTAAGGGTGAGAAACGGTTTATCTCGATTTCCGGCAAAACTACAAATCCTGTGGAAAAAAGTTAAATGGCAAAGTTGTAGGTAATAAAAAGGTCTACTACTTTTGTGTTTACAATTTTTTCACATAACCTCAAAATTTATGTGAAAAATTTAAATAACCAAGTTTTTGGTTTTTTATTTTTTACAAAAAAAAATTTTTGTTAAAGAAATTAGTTGAAAACTTATCTTTTTGTCCCAAACACACTGTAATTTTTTTGATTTAAAATATTTATTTTTTCACCTTATTTTGACTAAATATCGAAAAAGCATCACAATTTTAAATCGAAAATTTTTGCGACAAAATATCTGCTGTTTTAAAAAAGTCGGTGGGCTTTTTGTTCGTTGAAATCTGTACTTTCTGATGGTGTTAAAAAATATATACATTACTATGGTAAATGTTCTCAGAAAATGCAAAGAAAATGTACAATTTTGACCTATTTATTAAAATTTACACTTTAATTACTCGAAAAATGTAAGTTTCCATGTTACATCGAAAACGAAAAAATTGCAAATCTAAATATACTACTATAATGAACAACTAAATAAGTTAATAAAGTTAATATTTAATAAGACATCTACAATATTTTGAGAAAGTTGTAGAATCTTCTTTAAATTATATGCTTAGATGCCTATTTATTGCTATTTTAAGAAAACTTATATACCTGCGTGACCTACGGAAAATTTTAACCCATCGAAAGGTGCTTTGTGCTATTGCTCAAAACTATTTGCTGCAGCTGTGAAACTGGATGTAACAGTTTAAAATGTGGCTGCCGAAAGCATGGTTTAAAATGCACAAATTTACGCTCAAATTGTCATGGTTCTGAAAATGCTTCAAAATGGAAGAAAAAACCTACGAGGAAGTTAGTTAATTATTCAGATTGTGGATGAAGAACCAATGCAGACTGGAAATAATATTGGAGACGAAGACGGTGATGGTCTTGAAGATTTCGAAGATCTACTAGAATCGGGAAGGTTTGTCTAATCTAAGGATGAAGAAATTCCATCAAAGAGACAAAACTAATGGATAAGTGATTAGAATTCAAGAAAATTCAATCTTAAGTTTTTCGAGTAATTAAAGTGTAAATTTTACTCAATAGCTCACAATTGTTCACAATGATTATATAAATTAATGTTCGGATTCAAGTTTTTTTAGTTTCTTTGAATTTTCTGAGAACATTTATCATAGTAATGTATATTTACACCTTTAAAAAAGCAGATATTTTGCCGCGAGAATTTTCGATTGAAAATTAGGGTGCTTTTTCGGTGAAAAAATAAATATTTTAAATCAAAAAAATTACAGTGTGTTTAGGACATAAAAAGGTAAGTTTTCACCAAATTTCTTTAAAACATTTTTTTTTGTAAAAAATAAAAAACTTGGTTATTTGAATTTTTCACATACATTTTGAGGTTATGTGAAAAAAGTGTAACTACGAATTTAACTTTTTTCTATAGGACTTGCAGTTTTACTTACCCTTAAAAATTCACCCCCTCGACTTTTTTTGGTTTCAAAAATTATCGATCCTGATCTATTATCCTTCTTAGAACAAGCCATTTCCCCTTCCGCTTATTCCATGTACCTTAGTTTCTTCTGCACGTGCATTGTTTTAATTTTATTTAAATTACCAAATGTAATAATCATGGTAATGGTCATTTGAGATAACATATTTTTGATAATTCAAGGTCAAAAGTATCTTCTATTATTTATATAACGATAGATAATGATGATTAAATAATTCCTCAATCGTATCATCTTCCAGAGTAATTTCAAAGCATACTATTAGCTCATCGCGACCCATGCGGCAATTTCCGCCCATCTTTAACGAACAAAAACGCCAAACAACTGTAACACAAAAAGCTGTAATTGTACTAAGGTGTTACGCAATCCGGGTTCTAAATGGCCGGTACAGAAACCGAATCTTACTAAAAACCATGATAATCGGTTCGTTTAGTATATCAACGCAACACTTTTACTAACCTCCTTTTAACAACTCTAAATTTGTATTTATTTTTATAACAGCACATTAGTGGATTAGCGAGTACTGGACTGGACGGTGGTTTCACTTTCTCAAGATGGCCATTATTGTATTACTATGTTTACTTAATGATAAACGCACGTTTAGCTTTTACTTGCATATATTATCTTTATTTTTTTATCCAATTAGCGACATAAATACGGCAACGCAGGCTATCACACATAGGTACAGCGTTTTATTAGTTTTCGCTATTAACAATAAATACGAAACACTGCTTCGAAGTTATTTACTAATTCTGAACGTTTGGACTTAGTTGCTTCTCCATCTAACGTATGTCCCTTGTCATTATTTTGAATATTCATTGTAGACCAGGCCTGGAAGCCTTTGAAAATGGTGTAAAAAGTGAAAAAAAATAATAGTAGGATAAAAAAGTTAAATGACGAAGTTCTGGGTAAAAAATATCTACAACTTTTGTATTTACACTTTTTTCACATGACCTCAAAATGTATGTGAAAAATTCAAATAACCAAGTTAAAGAAATTTGGTGAAAACTGTCCCAAACACACTGTAATTTTTTTGATTTAAATATTTATATATTTATAATATTTAATAAGACTATAACCTGGTGCCGAAATACTGTGGAGTGATTCATCACCAGCATATGGACGGCTCAGTGAGATGAGGTGCGAAGGAAACGAAATTCCATAGGCATATCATTTTAGAGGAGGCATTTTTGATCATCAGTTCTTCTCCTCTCAAATTCGGTAGCTTACGATAGGAATTATTGGTTTTATAACCACTACTACTCGCATTCGTCGCTTCCATCGCATAAAAACACTAAACACGCGCGTATAACACAATATTATAATTAATTTATATCGCGAATCAACCATACTTAAGACAACATGAAACGCCACTGTCGCGCCAAAACATACATGCATGAAACAGCGCATGCGTCAGTATATCCAAGGAAATCCCGCGTCTTTACCTTTGACCAATGAAATTTAATTTAATTTAGAACCGCCTAAAACTCACCAATGAAAGCGGTAGACCCGGTTACTAATAAGTTCTGTCCACCATTTCTATAGAGTGTACACAAATTTGCACACTAAGAAATTCTGTGATCCATTGCAAATAGGCAAACCGTTCAATTGTGATGGTGGTGTGATATTATGTATGAATCACTCACTATTTCGGCACCAGGGTATACAATATTTTGAGAAAATTATAGAATCTTCTTTAAATTATATATGCGTAGATGCCTATTTATTGCTATTTTAAGATTGCTATTTTAAGAACTTATATACTTACCTGAATGTATATTTTTTTACACCATCAGAAAGTAGAGATTTCAGCAAATAAAAAACCCACCCCCTTCCACATCCCTACCTCAGATCGTAAATTATTTTTCCTTTCATTTTTGTTGTAGTCTCTTCCGTTTCCAATGGGTTTCCTCCTACTATTATTTTTTTTGGTTTCAAAAATTATCGACCCTTGTCCATCGTGTTTTTCGTTCTCGAGTTTAAACTTTCTTGCGTGGAAAAAACGCTATCTAAAACACTTATACAAAAAATGACTATTAATTAAGTTAGATATAAGGTAAAATGTTGATAAAGTAATTAAAAAGTAATCTTATGTGCCTAAATCTTAACCAGAATCTCTTGAAGTGTTACATATGTGACATCGGACAAAAGAACATGTCGTTTTGATTCGAACATAGGGAAAAAACACGGCAAAAACCTTATTACAACTTTATTGTTAAGTAATTAATATTTAGACAAACAATTCACTATAAATCTGATGCAGATCAGATAATCGATATTCCTGATTTTAATAAATGGGAAATGAAATAAATAAATGAGTCTCACACAGCGTTCGCCTTGACCATTGAGTCAAGGCGAAGACAGTGGGTTTGCTTAAATTCCGGAGGCTGAAGACAACGGGTATGAGTAACTCTCATTTATTTTCCAAACCGAGTATAGTTCGCAAATATGCGCTAAGAACCCATTCAGCAATCTGTGATATATCGATAATGCAATTGATAACGCCGCAAAGACACCTGTAATCATTCACACATGAGTCCTAATCACGAATGTTAGAGGGGGCGCTTAGTGGCTTAGTAGCGCTTTAATAATATCATATTAGAGACAAATATTTAAATTATGACAACTAACGTAAAGTGAACGTAATAAGTAAAGTGCAGTTGCTAAAGCGTGGGTTCTTAATAGACGTCGATACCTGCAAAGTTCGAGCACTGATTCCGTCCATCTGTCCTTGTTGGTCAGTTGATCGTTTTTTGATCGTAAATAATTGAAATAAAGCGTAACTGATTTAAAAATCGGAATCTAGGTCTTGGGAAACAGTGTGCTTTTTAATTAATGAAATATTCATAAATATCACAGTAGATAATTATTGAGTCTGTATATATTTTCCTCGAAATCCTCAAGGAAAATCTTACTTATAATTAAATGTTTTATAAAGGAGTATTTGGCAAATATAAAATGATTCCTAGGTAGGGGTATATACGGTTGCCATGAAAGTACAAGAAACGGGTCAAAAGTCAAAGTGAAAGTCGCGACACAGACACCGCCGATCCGACAAGAGATAGAGACAATAATTGGATATTTTCGTAAAAAGTGAAATTAATGAGAAGCCGCACAAGAAACGTTGCGACGGTAAATGAAATAGGTTGGACGCTTGTAGTTGAACCTTTCATTAATTTCGACGTATAACACGCAAAGATGAGTTTATATATTACATTTAATTGTTAGTCATTATATTTTCTCGACGCTTAATTGAGGTGCAAACGGATGTATCATACTATATCCCAAAGAATCCGGCTTTTCTGAATATGTGCCATCCTCATTCATGCAGAAAAAAAGAAAAGACGAACTGGAAAGAAAAACAAATATTAAGATTGAAGAAATTAAAAAGAAGTAAAATAAAAAGAAAACAATGAAAAGGAAAATTGAGAAAAAAATAAATGACTAAGTAAGAAACAGAAGGAAAAAGAAGAAACCATGGAAATAATTAAACAATATAAGAATAAAGTTAATGAATCAAATGACTGAACTGAGAAAATCAGAAGATTAATATGAAAAAACAACAACAGAATATTGGACAGAATTGACATATTTCGAGTATCTTCATAAGAGATAAAAAGGGAAGGGGAAACTTAAATTAACGAAGAAACTTAAAAAGTAGTAAAGCACTAGAAGAAAACTTAAAAACTTTAACGAAGCTTTATAATAATTTGGAAGCGTGTTTGTTGATGTTTTAATTTCGCAGTGCTTTCGGAATTTCTGTTTATATTTGTCATAACTTTTAATTAGGATCACTCTTTAGTAAGTGAAATTTCCTTCTAACGTGTAACGCAAACACTAACGGCGCAAACATGGGACGGTTTATGTACAATTTGTGTTACCGGAGGCTTTTCACTTTATGAAGACGTCGCGTCGCGCCGTTTCTTAGTGAGATAAATGTTGATTCGACGTTTTTGTGAATTGCTGTAATTCCTTTTAAGAATAACATAGTAAATAAATATAATGTTACTCAAACAGTATGAATACAGGTAGTAAAATTTTTAAATGACTAGAGTGAATCTAAAATCTGTAAATAGATTTTTTCTGATGTATTTTAGTACTTTATAATGGCTACCACATAAAATAAAAGCAAAGGCAACTCGTGTAGATATGCGTCGACTGAATTTATTTTCTCTTTCCTCTGTGTCTCTTTGTTTATATTTTTGTTATTATTTCTTCCTTTTTATATTTTCTTTTTTCAAATTTGTTAAATTTATTTGCCTTCCTCCTTAATTGGCTTCTTCTTTCTTCTGTCTTCATTATTCCTTCCGATACCATATCGCGTTTTCCTGATTTCCCTGTCATTCTCGCATATTTCAATTTATATAATTATATTTATTACTTACTTTGTTTTTATTGCCTTTTATGTATACTATCTTTTTTCTTGTATCTACTTCTCATTCTTCTGTTTTTTCTTTATTCTTCATTTCTGCTTGCCGTTTGTTCCTTCTCATTTTTAATAAAAAAATATCGTACCTCGAATGTAACAGTTTTGTGTTAATTTATTTATCTACGTTGACTGTTTAGCATTCAGCAGTAAAAATTGAATATAATAATGAATTGACGCGCATTGTACGAAATAAATTCTGCTTGGGATAGTTTTGCATTCCTAAAATAAGAATCATGTCAAAATCTAGTTGCAGTTTTATATTCAAGATGCAAGTAGGTAACTAATAATGTTTTTTGTATATTTACACTGATCCGAAAAGAAGATAACCATAACTCCGTAGCAATTTAACATGGGGATTTTAATAAATCCGCCGAATAAGAATCATTTTCAGGCATCATGCAGGGATTGGAAGTGATCCTATGGTGAATTTTTACTTGATATCATTTGTTCTAATGGACTACTTGGCACCGATAGCCACCGTAATAAAAAATTATAATTATTTCCATAGACATTTCTAGTTAGTAAGTGAATATTTCTAATTAGTAAATGGAAATTTCCAGTTAGTAAGTGGCTCGGTAAGTGGCAATATCCGCTCAGAAAATAAATATT